>OZ012679.1:85670147-85762481 GCA_963942445.1 Argyra leucocephala
CTTTTATTGTTTCTCCAAGCTCGACCCCACTCCCATCCCTTCAACTCCACTACTCAATCGTACAAAATTTACATCGTAATTTCTCTGCAAAAAAATTGTTATTTTCTTTTTTTTTGTTTTAAACAAATGAAGGTAGGTTGTGCACTCATTCGTGTCTTTGTTTTCTTATAAATATCAAAAGGAAGAGAATAAAAACACCGTTATATTACATTGTAGTTACTTAACAATTACGACATCTATGTTTAAATATTTCTGCTTACATACAGTATGTAAGTTGTGTGCAATGATGTAACAGAATGATACCCGGAAATAAAAAAAAACAAAATTTATAATATAAAAATTAGAACAAGACTGGGACTTGGCTTGGTGGAGACAAATTTGAAAATTCTCTGAACAAAACAAAAAATTCCAAATTCACTTTGGGATTAAAAAATAAATAAAAAAAAAATAAACTTTAAATCAAACTGTAAAAAAGTATGATGATTATATTTTAATATCAAGAATAAATATTAGGAAAAGTCAAAGAAGGATAGAAAAGCTGTAGAATAGACTGTGTGCTGTAGATAGAAAGATAAAAAGTTGTAGAATTTAGAATGGAAATGGAAAAAAATAAATAAATATAGGATCATTCCCACTGAAAAATTTGTCTATATTGTTATCACAAAGAATATAAAAAAATTCCCATTTGTCCAGGATTCCCACCTTGTATTCTGTTTTGTTCGAGTGAAAAAGTATTAATGATGAAAATAGACAAACTAAACCATTTATTTATGTTTGTTTTTAATACTAGGTGTATCCTGGGTTTGTCAGTGTATCCTGTTGTATACACACATGTTTATTTATTTTTTATTTTTCTTTGCAAAGCTTTTTGGCAATTTTTCGATTGTTTGTTTTACGAAAATAATTGATGTCGAAAATGTGCATGAAAAATATCCTTGGAAGTCCATGAAAGTGACAAAAATGCATTGGAGAATAAATAAAAAATTTTTTTTATCCTATGAAAAAAAAGTGTTATAATCCTTTGTTGAAATGGTTTTTGAAATTACTGTGAATTATTTTAAAATAAATTATTTTGCAATTTTTTATTGTTAAAAAATTGTTGAAAAATATTTAAAAAAAATCTTTGTTATTAAAACAGAAAAAAAATTAGGTGTGAAAAATACCAGGTAAATTTGATAATTTTATTTTTGTATTTAAAAGAGTGTAAACTTTTTAATATTGTAAATTATTAAGTAGTTATTATTGTAATAAATCTTTATTGGCTGCAAACTGCAGAAATTCAAATCAATAACGTCGTACACGACAGACAATCTGAAAATATTTATAGAGGTGTTCCTCAAAATTGCATACTATCACCATTGTTGTTCAACTTGTACTCAGAACATATCTTTTAATAAGCTGTTAATGTTGTGAATAAATGAATGAAAAAAATAACAAATGGATCATCAATGTTCGTTATGGCGACGATACAAACTCTTAACAGTAATTTTATATGATTAGCATCTGGTTGACAAAGTTAACCGGTACAGCAAACTTTATTCATTTTATTTTATAGAGTCTTATGATGGGCCCATCAACCTTCTGAGTTTTGTCGGGCCCAACAGCAAATTTTATGGTTTACACATTAATATGAAAACTAATATTATTATCATCGACATCATTACGATAGATAACATCCCAATCGAACGAGTACCTAGTTTTAAATATTTGGGTTGTTGGATTGAAGAGGATTGGAATTCGGATAAGTAGATAAAGTGCGGAATATACATGCAAAGAATCTCATTTTAGAAATATAACAAAGTACTCTGCAATCATCAAAATCCGATTGCGTTATTTACAGTGCTATATTTGACCAGTACTTTTGTATGGTGTAGAAGCTTGGACTATAAAAATGAAAATATTAATACAATTAGAAGTTTTTGCAGATTTTTTGTAAATATTGTGTTACCGGCGATAGTTGACAATATTCTCTTCCTCCCTAGACAGAGTCACAAGCGTACAAGTTCCCAGAATAATAGACACTGATGTAGAACTACTCAAAGTCACCAAACGCAGAACGAAAAACTATTTCGGTCATGAGGAACTTGTATTTTTTTTTTTGTAAAATTTTTTATTTTATTCGCAATCTGTATGTTTTAAATTATACAATAGTCGAATGTTTTTTTTTTTTTTTAATTGTTTTTATTTTATAAGCCATTTAAGTTTACAGTATACATTTATTATAATAAAAACTTAAAAAAAAGATATACGAGCTTTGATTTTAACCCTTACTGCTCCATTTTAATAGGATTCTCTAAGGTATAATTTTTCTTTTGATAACTTTGTGTTTTAACATTAATTTTTATATTTTTTTAATATTTTAAAGAGTTTACTTTTTATATTACATTTTATTTCTATTTCGGAAAAGGCTAAAAAAACCGAAAAGTAATTTATTAATTTTTTTTTATAAAACAACTTAAATCTAACCTAAATCTAACTTAAACCTACACTAAATCTACTGAAAATAGCCAATCTTACTGGCTTACAATAATAATTAATATATATAAAATATTTTATTTACTTTTCAATTCATTATATTTTGCTTTTATTTGTACTTACAATAAACTGCCAATTTATCTATTTTTTAACCACCAATATTTATCCTTGTTAAGAATAAATTCAATATCTTTTTTTGAAGTAGACATTTCATATCTCCAAGTCTCTAGTGACTCCATTGGGTTTAAATTTGGGGCGAAATTTATAGATCTATTTGTACTTCTTCTGAAGGCGTGATATATAATCGGTATGTTATTACTTGTACTCTGTATAAAATTTTCTTTATCTAGAATAAGAAAAGCTTCCGGTGGAATAAATCCAGTTTTAAATGTATTTGAGATGTATTGATAGTCAGGATAAACTGAATGAGCTATTAAACTATTTTGTGTAATGTTTGGGACTTTTATAAAATGGTTTCTTATGAGATTAATAATAAAAATATCGATTCTTGAAATATTTGCCATATCATATATTTTCTTATTGCTAATTTAGTGAGAAAAATCTGTTTCCGGTTTCCTATATTTTCCAAGACATGCTCTAAGGCATTTTCTTTCAAACTTTCTATATATTTCCATTGTTGATCCACTAATGTTATACCATATTTGGCATGCATAAGTTAACACTGGTCTGATTATGCTTTGATAAGCTAAGACTTTTACTCTTGGTGAGATGTACTTACAATTGAATACTTTTTGAGTTATACTGTATGCTTTACGAGCGTCAGTTACCTTTTTTTTAATATGTGTCGAGTAGTTTAGATTGTGTTGCAAATATACCCCGAGATATTTTACTACTTTTTTGTTGGTAAGTTTGGTATTATCCGGTAATTGAATATGAAATTTCCTCCAATTCCTTCTTATGTCTAGGTTTGCTTTATCTAATGTTGTTCTAAATAATATCACTTCACATTTCTTAAAACTAACTCTTAACTTCCAAGAGTTAGCATAAGATAAAACTTCGTCGAACATATTTTGTAATATATGTTGGGTTTGTGAGGCTTTTTTTTCAGCTGCATATATCACTAAGTCATCTGCAAATGCTATACTTAATTGCGGTTCATTATTATTGTTAAATTGAGCTAATAATGCGCTTAAGTAAATACTAAAGAGTATTGGTGAATTGACTGTGCCTTGCTGTAGTCCATTTTGTATATGAAATGTTTTATTAGAATTAATATCACCTATATTGACTATGAAGGATTTTTTCGTTATCATTTCTTGAATTATTTTTATTAACGGCTTTGGGTAATTGTATGTTATAAGTTTGTATATTAATCCAGTTGTCCAAACTGAATTAAATGCTGATTCAAAATCTATTAAGCATGCTCCTACACATCTGGCATTATTTAGGTGCCAACAAACATCTGAAATTAGCTTAGTTATTCCATGTGTGGTAGAGTGGTTAGCTCTAAAACCAAATTGATTGTCTGTCAAGATATCTTTTTCCACCGTAAGTTTTATTAAATACTTATTAACTATTTTTTCAAATACTTTGCTAATATTTGGTAGCATACTAATTGGTCTATAACTTTTTGGGTCAACTGGATCTTTACTAGGTTTTTTTAGTACAATTACCTTCGCTTTTTTCCAACTTTTAGGGTAATAGCAATTATTTAATATATTATTAAATATAGCACAGTACTGTCTTATAATTTCTTCTGGAAGGTGTTTCAGAATGATATTTGGGATCTTATCCAGCCCGGAAGATATTTTGTTATTCAAATTTCGAAATATATCTCTTGTTTTTTCTAATGTTATAAAATATTCATTATGGCAATCTATTTCTTTTAAATTGTTAGATTTCAAATCGTTTTTAAAATCTGTCACTGTTACATTATTTAAGCTATCTGCAATTTTATCTGATATAAACTGATTAACTACCATTTCAATATTATTATTTTGTCTTGAGCTATTTGTACTTATACATGGCATATGTGTATTTTGAATCTGCGCTCCTAATATCTTTAATATATCCTGCTTATTAGTTATTACATATCTCTCTGCACTATCCTTATAAAGTTCATTTGGTTCAAGTTCTGCTGTATTAATTATTCCCATATCATTCGTATCAATTTTTAATGTATTTATTTCAGATAGTTCCTTACGTCGAAATAACTTGTTAATTTGGGGAAACATATTTGAATTTGGTACTATTTTGGCTAAAGTATCTGTCCAATTTTCATTTATTTTTAATCTAATTTGATCTTTTATTAAAGTATTTATGTTTCTCAAGACCGATTTTAATCTAATATAAGTAAGATCATGTTTATTATTAGTTACTCTGTATTCGTTGTTCATAGATGATAAAATAATGTTTTTTTGCTTATGAAGTTTATTAAGTAATGGTGTCATATATCTATATGAGCCACTTTTCGGAATTATTTTAGGTATTTCTGAATCTATTGTTTCTAAAATGATATTGTCAAGTTGTTGTAGGAAATTTTCTATTTGATTATTAGTAAGATTTATGTTATCCGGTACTAAATTTAAATTATTTCCTATATGATGTTTGTAATTGCTTTCCATTTTTTTTGTATGTTTACCCAGTTAGCTGCTTTAAAATTTAATCTATATGAATTTGAGTGTTCCTCGAAGGTGAAGTTAGAGTAATTATCTGCTGCAACTTCTATTAAAACTGCATCATGATCACTATCATATGGTAACGTCTTTAATTTATTTGTATAATTTGTTATTTTTAATCTATGATCAGCTAAACATATATCCAAGAACGAGTTACCTGGTTTATACGTTATTTCACTTGTAGTGTGTAAATTAATTCTGTACCACAATTCATTATTTTCTATCCATTTGTATAAAGCAATTCCTCTGGGATTGTTAGATTGGTTTTGCCAAGATATATGCTTTGCGTTTAGGTCTCCTCCAACAATATAATAATTACTTGTTCTATCTAATTTCAGTTTATCAAACAGTATGTTAAGTTCATCTATAAAAATGTTGTTATTATTGTAAGGTGCGTAAACTGCTATTATTTTAAGTTTTTTATTATTTGGAAGACCAAGAGAAATAGCACAAGCTTCCAAAATTTTAAAGTTTTCTATTACGACTTCGCCAATACGTTCAAATGTAAATTTTTTTTTAATTAGTATCGCGACCCCACCTCCTTGCTTAGAATTAGGTCTGTCTCTTCTGATAAATGTATAGTTCTCAAAGAATATTTTGTGCTTTAAGTTAAGTTTTGTTTCACCAATTAAAACAATATCTGGATTCAATTAAATATGATCTTTTGTAATTTGCTATTAATGAATTTACATTAATAGCAATTATTTTTAACTTTGATACATTAAATGTATTAATCGTCATTATTTGTATTTGAAATTACTTCATATAGAAAATCTACCCTTTGAATTTGTTGATTTAGGGCGTTTTCTATTTTACTAAATTTATTAGTTAACACTTCTAATGAGTTTTTTATATCTGTCCATACATTATTTATTGAACTATTGTTTGTATTTTTTTGTGTATACGATCCAAGATTATTTTTAAGCACATCTGAAAATTGTTTTGTAGGTGATACTAAGTTATTGTACATTTCGATTTTAGCATTAGCTTTCTCTTGTTGAATTTCCTTTCTTTCCCGTATCGTTTTTTTCAGTTTGTTAAAGACTTCACAGCCTCTGTAAGATGCCGGATGTCCATGCGATTTACATAGCACGCAATATAGTTTTTCTTGATTGTTATCCTCTCTTTTCATGGGACACATCCCTGGTTCATGGTTTACACAACCTTTAACACAACGATATATCATGTTACAATTAAACGCTGTGTGACCAATTCTTTGGCAGCGTTTACATTGCGAAATATCCATTTTTTTTAAATTTTCCCAATATATAACTTGGTGATTCAAATATTTAATTTTTTTAAGATTTAGAATATTACTATCAGCTTTTATTTGTACTAGAAAAATTGGCAATTTCTTTTCTTTTTTTTTTGACTTATTTGTTTCTAATTGAAAAACTTTAATGAAATTTACATCATTTACATTCAACATTTTCAGAGAATTTAGAATATCTTCCGAATTATTATTTTCATTTAAACCTTTTAGAACCATTGTTTTAAATTTCTCTACTTTTGGCGTAAAACTATAAAAATTATATTTTAAATTACCTAACATAACCTTTATTGAGTTATAGTTATCAATATTGTCTACAATAATTGAATGCTTATTTTTACCTAACCTTTTTATATAAAAATTATTAATATTTAATTTTTCTTTACAAATTTTTTTTATATTTTCTGGTTCTTCATCGTATAAAATAATTGGCGGTAATTTTTTTCCTTTACTTACATTACTTGTATTGTTTATTTCTGTATTGACGTCATCTGTATTGTCTTGTACATGATTTTTTTCTACCTGCGAATTGCTAGTTGTCTGTTTATTGTGTTGTAATAATTCAACCTTTTTCTTGTTATTTTTTTTTTTAATTTGTTCGATAAAATCATCAATATTGTTGGTTACTTCCATTTCAACTGTACTTGCTTCGTCAGTTTGTGTATATAATATATCAAGTTGGTTTTGATTTTCATTTTTTTTATTTGTTTGTTCTTTATTGGAACATTTGGGATTTTCGTTCGTGTCTTTAGATAACTTAGATTGGATTTTTGCCATAGCTTTTCTTAAGCTAATTAATTCTTTTCTAAGTTTTTCGTTTTCCGCTATTAAAGCGGTGTTTTTATGTTTATTAGGATTCATGACTACATTGTTTCTTGTCATTGTGCATGTTCATATTGCTATATGAACCGCACTTATAAACTTATTCAACCTTTTAATAATTTAAATTGATATTTTACCACTTTAATTTAATTTTTTTTTTTTTGATTTTGTTTATTAATTTGTTTTGTTTTTTTTTTTTTTTTTTGTTTTTCTGTTTTAAATAACAAATTTAATTCTTATTTTATAATAATAATTAACGGTTATACATAACTTATTATTTCACTTTGTTGTTATATTATTTTTTTATTTTTATATTTAGAGGTATAAATTACTCCGATCGATGCGTACTCGATGAGAGGTAATTTCTTTCTATGACAATAGTCGAATGTAAATTGTTTGAATTGTTATTAGAAGAATGAACGTGTGAAATGAACCTCCAGTGAGTTTAGTTTCTTTATTATAGTTTGGCTGGCGTTATACGGTGCTGCGTAGTATGTGTTATGCCTCTTGTCATCAGTAAGCTTGCCTTTACATTTGGGTGATTATCCAGTCTGTCTCGATAATTTTTAATATAGTACTGAACTACTTGTTGAGCCATCTCAATTTTTAAATCTCTATGAATTAAATTATTTGCAACATACCAAGGCGCATCAACTACTGATCTTTTTGCTAGGCTTAAGTGTGGCCTTATATATTAATATTATTTATAAAGCCTCTCTTCTCAAAGTGAACATTATGTGTTGCGAGTTTGCTTCATTTGCTCTGATTTTCTATTTATTTAGCCTAACCGATATTTCATCTAAGTGGTTTTGTACTAAATTCGACACAGCATTCTCATTGTTGTGAGATGCTAAAATATTTGGGTCGTATGCAAAAGTAACCGAAATTGTATTTGTTGTTTGGGGAAAGTCAGCAGTGTACAACAAATAAAGAATTGACCTGAGAGCACTTCCCTGAGGTACATCTGAGTTGATTTTATAAAAATTTGAGATTACTGCATTTTGTTGCTTGACGAAGTAATACCGATCCTCAGTATAGTTTTTGAGTAATTCATAATAATGGTGTGATAGAAATAGTCTTAACTTATAAAATAGACCTTTATGCCACACTTTGTCAAATGCATGGCTTATATCCAGAAACAGCGCCGAAGAAAATCTGTTTTTATGGAAGTCTTCATTTACTATGTTTACAATCCTAGGCCCTTGTTCAATTGTGGAATGTTTGTTCTCAAATCCGAAATAATGTCATGGGATAATCTTATTCACTTCAATGATAGGAAGAAGTTTTCGTACGATCAGCTTTTCCAAGGATTTTGATAGCGCTGGTTGTATACTAATAGAACGATAGGATCTTACTTCTTCTGGAGCTTTACCTGGTTTAGGAATCATTATAACTTGAGATGTTTTCCATTGTATCGGAAAGTATTTGAGGTTTACAATTGAACTAAGAATTTGATACCCTGGGGGTTTTTTAGGATTAATATTTTCTTTAATTTCTTGTAATACTTTCTTTTCCTTAAATTTTTTAATTGGTATATCATTTTGATACCCGGCTTCCATAAATTAATTTATTTCAGTTTCATCAGTTGAACTTGTTGGGATAAGACATGGTCGGTAAATTAAACAAATTGAAATGTTGTACAAAATATCGAAGCGTATTATTTTAAAATATTAGGAAGACTAATGCTACTAATTTATGCAACGTGGAAAAATAATAGTTGAAGCATATAGGATAAAGTTTGTAAAGAAGGTCAAAAAACGTCATTTTGTGTGATTATAAATCGCTAAAAAATCACTCGAAAGGAACTTGTTCAACCAAAAGGACTTATATGCATCAATTACCTAAAAAATATTTGTATATTAATTAACAGATCAAGGAAAATATGGATCAAGTGTAGGAAATATTATTATAATAGATCTAACGACTGATGCAACGTTAGAACCAAAAAATGAAATAATAATCAAAAAGCTACTCTAATATATTTTAATATTCGTTAAAAATTTTGTAAATGATCGTAGATATTAGATATCATATTATGTACCTACCGTGGAAGTCACTTAAGTTATTGAAACAGATTAGGCAGATTATCATACCTTTATTTTATTTATTAGAACGCTTTTATATAGTTATATAATCAAATCTTACGATGGTCTGGACAGTTAGGATAGTCTGGCCTTAAATTTCATGATTTTCTTTTTTTACTTTTAATTATTTTTAATATTTAATGTATTTCCCTCCGGATACCAAAATTTATTTCTTTTTTGTTAAAAAACAGATCAAAGCAATTTGTGTAAACCTCTGATTTAGTTATTAAAATTGTGTTTAAATTTTAAATTATCGGCTCCTTCCCCCCTTAAAAAGCTGATATACATGCTCTGGATACCCGGTATATATATAGTTTCCTGCATATATCTGTCAATTTGAAGGAACGCTTCAAAACATACACAAGTTGTTTTTTTAAAATAATAAAACAAAAAAAGAAATAAATTTCGGCATGCTCGGTATAATTATAGTTTGTTATGTCTACAAAGACTCTTTTTCAAAGCATCCTTCTCGAAATCGAATGACAAAATTAGTTTTTAATTTTCATTATAAATTAATTACGTATATTTATTATTTTAATGCTCAAAAATATATTCACATTAAACGTGTAAATATATTATGTAATCATTTTTGTATATTATAATGGCGACATCGTCAACTTTGTTATTAACTGTTAACTTGTTTTCGATTATTAATTTTTTTTTGTTTTATTTCTGTCGTAAGTTAATTTTTAAATTAATAATTCATATCATAAATTAAACCCATACCCATTCAAAACTTATTGAAATATAGAGACAGTCTGGTTAAGAACTAAATAAAACAAAACAATGAAAAAAATATATATATATATAATTTGACCATAAAATGGTGGCTTTTAACACCCTCCTACAAAATAAAATTATCAGAACATAGTCAAATTATTTTCATTTTATTATTATATTATTATCTTTTATTTCACTTTTATTTTTATTTGTAGTTTTTTTTCTTCATCTTTTTCTTATATTCCTCTTTCACTCTTTCTTTCGTCCTTTATGTTATGCTTACTCTCATTTTCATTTTATCTACTGATCATTTTCTTTATATATAAGTCATTGTATAACAGTTTCTAATTTATTACTTAGAACTATTCAGTAAGAGAACAGAAATTAAAAAGAGACAAAAGATAAATGATAATGAGACAATTTTTTTTGGCTTGCTAGAATACCCGACGACAACAAAACAAAGTACAGTTATTTCTATATATCAAATTTTTTGTTTTTTTTTGTCTTTATTCTGTAATTTTTCTTACATTACATTTAACCCACCCTAACCTTAAACTTTCAAGTAGCTATATGGACAGTTATATCATCAGCCACTATAAGCAGTTAATTTTTTCTTTATTGTTTTTTACAGCTATAAATATTATTGTTTGTTGAATTTGTAATTTAAAAACATTAAAAATAACAACCCTCATCAACAATAATATCAAGAGCAGCAGCAACAGTAACAGAATATAAGCAATGTAGCAATATAGTAGTAGTGACATTTTTGTTTTAACATTGTATGTACAATGTATACGTACGTACAGCATACCAGAAGAGCACCAATAAATATATGCGGTGACAATAAATAATTTTCCAACAAAAAAAAAAATTTTTGTTTTTATTATTTTCAATTAACGAAAATTTTTAGTGGTGAAAGTGAATTTAATTGAGATGGGGATATATGAATTATTATTGGAAATAATATAAATAAAGGGACAACAAAATTTTGAAATTAAATTAACAGTAAAAGTATTTTTTTCAATTTTATATTGAAAGTTTCTTAAATTTTAACCTTCTTTGCGTCATAAATTTGGACACTGTAAGTCAATCAATTTTAAATTATAAGTAAGAGACAGGATGGAAAATCTTTTCAAAAAGTATTCACACTGTACATCTGGTGTACTTAGAAAATATTAAGTAATTTTTATATGCATACTTTGTAGTATTTAATAGTACATAATGTTATTAATGCACATGAAATTTAACAGTAATAATATTATTCAGAGATAACACTTTACATGAAGACATCATAATACCACGACTGATGTGAGTACTGAATTAATTTGGAATAATAATTACGAAAAAAAATATCAAAACCAAAAATATGTGAAACGTGACGTAATGAAAATATATAGTGTAGAAAAATAGTGAGAAGCTTCGCTAATTAAAGATGAGTAGTAGAAATTTCCTTTGGAACACTTTCCTTATTTAAAATAGACTCAATATGTCCAAAGCTTCTTCTTCTGTCTCAACCTATCATCATTTGTAGAACGGTATATTCGACACAGAAATATCTCTCTTAAAGCACCATACTTGTATACTTAATCAACGTCTTTGAATCTGATCATTAAATTAGAGTTAGAAAATTATAGCTTATTCCGTATTCATTCAAGAATGAATTGCGATTCCATAGTTTTGCAGATGGCAGCACTCTTGAAGCGTCTTTCGATTTCTCTAAAAAATATAATGCTACAGCTACTTCAGCTTATGCCAAAAGAACAAAAATGGGTGTCAGGGAATGAATGATTTACCATTCCCTGACAAACAGAGTTGAGTTTAACACCTCCAAAACTCAAAGCTGCATAGATATGCAAAACTTAACGTCATTCGAATCTATTCTTAAATTTCAAGATGAAAGCTTACAGCGACTGGAAAACTTAGTAAATCAAAGTAAATCAAAATATGATGTGGAATAACCATATTTTTGATATTGCGAAAAGCGCCGCAAAATGTTTGGGTTTTTTAAGTTGGTGTGAGGCACATTTTTTACCTAAGGATTTGTTTAATATCTATAAAACCTACATACAACCCAAGATAGAGTATAATTTATTGTCGAGAGTATGCACACACTCGGATAACTAAAATCACTGCTTTCGCCTCTTAACCTTCGCTTGGGCGGCAAATGAAATATACGTAAGCGGGCAAGATTAACATATTATGTTAATATTTTTGGTTTTTCCATATATTTTGTATGGAGAATTTTTTGACAAAAATAAGTGGTTTTTATGTTTTTATGATTATTTTTGTATGTGCATTACTTTTACTTTTATGTTTGCTTTTATTCCAAGCGAATATCTATCTTCTAAGATATTTTTTTGGAAATACCGGTATTTTAGAAAAAGGAAGTGCTACTGGGGACTTCCGTTTGTTACAAGGTACTTATAACAGAGTTAGTAGTTGCAACAACAACAGTGTATCTATTTCAAAAATAAAAAAAATTAAATAAAATATATTTTGGAAAGATTATTTATTGAATTTTTAATATTTGCAATATAATAGAAGAGTTTAAAAATTTTTGTGCCGTTCAGGCTGGCAGGTAAGTAAATTTTGTAATTTTTAGTATAAGTGCAAAAAAGACCAAAAATGGGTGTTTTTCTTCAAAAAATCCATTTTGTAAATTTCCTATATTTTGGTGTAAATATTAATAAATTTCTTCGAAATCAAGCAAAACTATTCAAACTATATGAAATTTGAAAAAAAATGCCGTTACAGGTATATAACACTTTTTTTATTGAGTTTTACTATGAGAAACACAAAAAATCAAAAAAAAAAAACAAAATGCACACAAAAGATACAAAAAACTTCTTTTAACAGGTTATCGTTTGAAAAAGAACAAGCATATTTCTCTAGATTGATAGAACATGTGCTAGATGATGAACATGCTGATGTAGGACCACCAGAAGAAATAGTATTTGAACCAGTTGCCGGTCCTTCAAGAATCGAAAGTGATGAAATGATGACAAAGATAAAAATGAAGATTTCGCGAAATGAAAATGAAGAATCAGATGCTTAAAAAATGCATCTTAGATGTAAGTGACGGTCATGATTCTGAGGATGAGTCACTAGATGATGAATCAAAAGTGCAAGTAGAAAAAAATCACATTGTTGATTCAAATCAATATTTTATTGGAAAGGATGGCACAAAGTGGAATAAAATTCCATCAACATATTAAAGGGCTGTGCAACAAAATATTTTCCGACAAAAATCGATAGGTCCGCTATCCATTAACAAAAAGTTTAACTGATTGTGAAACATTTGCCGCAATTTTCAATACATCAATGGTTGACATAAATTTTTAATTTAACTTCGTAAGAGAAATTTTCTTTTTTCTAACATACCAAAAATAAAATTCAAAACAAAATTTTTTTTCAAGAACCTTTGGTGCTTTATTTACTTTATGTCTTAAAATATATTAATTTTAGTATGTTTCTATTTCAATTTAAAATATTTCAGAACCTTTAATCTTATTTTTTAAATTTTATTGAAATAATTACAAAAACTTTATAGAGTACCATACATTTTGTATGAATAAAAAAAATATTAACATATGTTAAACTTGCCCAACAACAAAGAAAAAAAACTAAATTGCCGAAAATTGGGCATAGACACGTTTTTCCGAACTTTTCTTTATATATTCAATATCTACTAAAAAAATTAGGCACTGATCTCTGATTTCATTAAGATGGGCCAAATAATGAAGTTTTTATGCAAAAGTAAAAAAGTAAATATTAACATACTTTAATCCTGCCAAGTGAAGGCTAAGCAAATACGTCGAGGAACGAGAGTGCAAGTGCCCATCCCTACACCGTGTAAATACCAAAATAGTTCAAGACTGGTTATGGAAATTCGTTTTAAATTCGAAAGTCAGAACTTCTGGAATGTGAATTTGCTTTCTACTAAAACCATTCACAAGAAGCTGGTAGTTTTTATTTATTTAATTTACAAAAATTCAAGTCGAATCTTTCTCCTACTTCTTTCTCTTTTTCTCTTCTCTAACTATCCCTTTTCTTTTCCAAAACCAACGACACGAAAGTATAAAGGTTTCTCTGATATAGGTTTTATAGGCTAATAATATTTAAAAAAAATTATACAAGCATTAAATCAGCGATACTTGTTCCATGTTCTGTTTTCCAATTCCTCTTTCATTTTCGAATTGTAATTAGATCGTATTTTTGACTCGCCATATCTGCAGCTAAAAGTTTGAGCACATTGAAGATTGTAGCTATGATGTTTGAAAAAAAAAAACAAAAATTAAACAACAAAATGAAGCAACAAAACTTGCAAGAGTTATTTGTGAGTACTTGTTTGGGGTTTATAGAGTATTTCTTATTGATATTAGGTACAAAATGTGTTGCAAGAGCTAAATTTAAGGAAATTATTTTCCAGATTAATGAAATTATTCAAAACTATGTCATAAGACTTAAACAGAAGAAACCGTTCGAACTATCTTATCTAGAAAGATCTTTTAACTTACAATAATTCCTAATGGAATTTTATTTGATCAAAGATATCTGAAGTAATAAAGCCAAAATTGTATTAATGATTACTCGTAAAGACTAGTTTTAATTTTTGCAAAAGAATGGGAGTTTTAGTGCGTTAAAGTCGGTACAGTCCTTCACCTCGTTCTTCCCCGGCCCATAGAACAGGCTCTTTTGATGGGTTTCTTCTATCTGAAAAAAATTAATGAAATTATAGGTAAACGATTACCTCTATTACACTGTGCTATTCATCAAACTATTATATTAATATCGTTTGTTGTTTTTTATGATGATTTTAATCCGACAGTGATGTTCTGCGTAAAATGACTTTGCCTTGAGACGCTTTAGATTTTGTTTTTTTAACCTCAAAATTGTGATTCAACGGATGATGCAGATGATCGATGGTTCAAAAGGATGTGTCTTAAAAATCAGCATTGAATAATTATAATATAATAACATAATTTTTAGAAAACGTTAAAACTCCCAGCCTAAGTTAAAAAAAAATTAAATGTAAAATGGAAGCCTAGACTCGATAACCTGGGCTGCTAGTATTTAAATATTGATTTTAATTTGAAATTTTGATTAATAAAATTAATAATAGATAATATTAATATAAAACATTTAAAATTTGAAAATTTCCAACCACATTGCAGTAATTTGAAAATATTGATACTAGGTAATCTTTACTATATCTAGAACCAGTTATCCTATTGACGCTTCCGAAAATATTTTAAATTAATTTAATTATATACAGGATATGTAAATATCAGAGCATTTTATCAGCAAATTTTTAAATTTTCTCTACAAAAAATTAAATTTTCGAAATTTAAAACACTAACAATTAAACATTCTAAAATATTGAAACCGCACACATACAGAAGAATCCAATAAGCTTTATAAACCTAAAATCTCAATAGGATAAAAATGTCCTGATTATATTCGAAAATTTGTTTGAAAAGTACGCGGTATCCTTAAAGGTATTCTTTTGTCCTTTAATAAATAAAAGAAAAACTTAAATTCCAAATATCCTTATTTATTTTTTCAAATATATGTATGTATTGTGTGCATGAATGTCCAAACAGTAAAATGCATACACAAAGAAACATACTCATAAAACTAAAATTAAATCCCATTTCTAAAATATAATATGAAATTGGATCGAAATCAGCCATAAACAGAATTTGTGAATTCTGAAAGAAAGATAAAAAAAAATGAGAAAGAGGAACCTTTCTTTCTGAATGAATCCTAAAATAGAGGACATCGACTTTACGCACGTGTTTACTTACAAAGTACCCATACCTCTATACAATGTTTAAATAGCGATGGAAAAAACCCAAAGTCATAAAATATGAGTTTATATCCTCCCATGAAGAAAAAGAAAAAGCAAAAAAAACACACATTTTATAAAATACAGTTTTATATCCTGAGCCAACTTACGTATACTTGTTCATATATTTATATATTTATATTATATGGGTCAATATAGGTATTGTATACATTTTGTACATACAATTTTTATCCAAACTAGATCAAATTCAAAATACATATGGAAGATGATGCTGCTGTTGCTGCTACTTCATCTGTTGTTCTATAGTCTACACTATACTTTTTCAATCCATAGACAAATCAACTCGGACTGTAATGAAATAAAAAAGTATATAAGTATAAGTACGTACATTTTATAATATTAAAATATATGTACATAAAAATCTAACCTTTTCTTAATTCTTTTGGGAGTTTTTTCATGTATATTTATATTTTTGGTAAAAAAGGTAATTCTGTCTCTTTCTATCACAGAATTCAAAAATATTATAATTTTTATATTATAACAGTTATTGCAGTATTGCATATTCTATAAGGCTCATTTATTGCTTTGTACTTGTAATTTTAACAGTGCAAAAAGAGATGCAAAACTGCAAATACAAAACAACATTAGATTCTTATCCAAATACCATAGGGAACAACTTGGTCGTTTCAAGATGCTAGTCGACTTAAGCGGCAACACAACATTTTGCAACTACCCAACTTATACTAAATGATTGATATAACTAGATTGTCATAAGCATAACTTACCATTGGGGTTTTCATCCGCAACTCATCATATGTTTGCTTACTTATATATAAAATATCATATAAACTATTGAATTTCTTCATTAGAGACAAATTGTACAGTTTACAAGGAAGTAATAATGAAGATGGAATCATTATGAGAAGAGCAAAGACATTTTCTGAAAAACCAGTTATGTTTAAGAGTTTCTAGTTTCTATAAAAAAAAATACCGAAAAGAAACATAAAATTTGTAATAATAAAAAATTAAAATCGAAATCATATTATGTGACTGAAATGTTTTGGTAATATTTATGAAACGTTGGAAGTTAAAATATAAAGTTGTTTGTTTTAAATTAATCATTATGTTTTCGAAGGACGAAATTCTTCTTAGAACATTTCCATTTATTATTTGGCAGTGTAAAAGGTTTCAATACTCATGTCTTTTATCGAACTTCTTTGTATCATAAAAATGTAACTATTATTGGGTCTGCTTAACAGAGTTAGAAAAAAAATCGGCATTTTAATAATTAATGTATAGATAAATAGATACTCTAATAATACTACTGTTCAAGTAGATCAGCTGAAACATAATATTATATTAACAATAATAATAATAATGATAATCAATTATTTGTCGTAATTAGGCTACTTTTTAAAAGAATCGCAGATATTTACTCAACTGCAAAATAGTATTAAACGAAATTAGATTTAAAAGTCCACATTCTGATTTTATTTAATGGTACACAGTCCATCAGAGGCCATAGAAACGAGGAGAAAAATTAGAAATTGTTTTTTTTTATACATTTATTTGGGCCCTTCAGAATTTCCCAATTTTCCACTTTTGTGGTTTTTTAGGAAACAAATTGATTGCTTCAATTTTGCTACTGTTGAACTTCAGTGTGAAATAATGATAGTTTATGTATTACCGGAAATCGATATAAAAAAAATATTTTTAGAGTAACCGACGAACTAGTTTTTTAATCTCTAATAATCAATTTTTAAAACTATAATAACTAATAATGTACACATTACATAATAACCAAATTAACTAATTTCTGTTCACAAACTTCATGTTCTGTTTGGACTCAATAATATTTTTCTTTCTAAATATCATATTAAATAAGTTTCATATCACTAAACTAAAGTCTAACTAAACAAAGATAAGAATAAAACAAAAAAACTTTACAGAAAAAGGATCAATATTCTCTTTTTATATAAGAGATCTCAGCAATTGATTTATATTGGCAGTTAATTGCCTTTCATATATTTTACTATATACTATCAACAAGAACAACAATAACAGAAAAAAATCGAAAAACACAAATCTTAAAATTATTGCCAATACATTACGAATACATCATTATATATGTATACATTTATATGTAACATTATACGAAATATCTACGTATATGTATATACGAAATGGACATAAATCGACTATAAAGAAACATTCCTTTCATTTTGGGACTAAATATAAATACCCCCCAAACCCCCAAGCAAAAAAATAACTGAAATTTAGTATTAAAAGTAAAATAAGTGAACAGTCAGCAATGTTAGTCAGTATATAGCAGACGAACACAAGTTAGTCTTTTAAAAGAAAATTGGGATATCCAAAACTATATATCACGTTTTGTACAAGTAGTGCCTATACATAAATTTACATATACGCAGTAAATTATAATATTAAAGTTACATTTTTACTTTTACATAATATTGTATACTATGTATATGTTTACATTGTACATACATATATATATAAGTAAAATCTGCACCCAAAAGTAAAAGAAAGAATTTCTAGTAATAAAGTTCATTTTAACAGCCCTATAACGGTATATTATTGTTTATGTATTCATGCATAAATAAGTGGGACATTCTATAGTAGTTGACAACCGACAAACATATTATACACAAATATCTACATATATTACAATATATTATGGTTGTGTTGATGTAATAAAATTCTCATGTAACAAAATCGATTTTAACTGTTATAATAATTTTTGCCATTGTACTGTGCAATTTAAACTATGTATTTTAGTAATACCGTTATAATATTATTATAGCAGTTTTTATCCTAAAATTTAAGACTGTATATTTCGAAGAATAATAAAAAAAAAAAAGAGAAAAACTTTAAAATATGATTGTAACAGTAAAAATAATAATAATAATGAAAAAAATATAAAAATAAATAACAATGTTTGATATATTTTCAGATTTTATGCTTATGAAATAATATATGTTTGTATTTTAAAAGTTATATAATAACGGTAAATTATAGTTCTGGCTGATGTTTAATAAACATAATATAATATTTAAGTGTTCTTCAAGTTCCCAAAAGTAAGTGGGATTATTTCACAGTTTTGAGGAAATACAATTTGTTTACTACCATATGCTCCTGATCGTACTACTGAAAATGGAACTTGGGTTAGAATACGAATAACATCGTCTGAAAATATGAAAGTGGAACTGTATGAAGCAAGCCATTCGTTATATTACGTTCAAGATTTTAGTACCAAGAGCAATCAATTGCTCACGTTCTATTTAGGGAGAGAAAATGTTTGTTCAAACTACGGGTCTATTACTGACAAAAGGAGGAAGTATTTTTTCGAACCATATATGGTAAATTTCACATTAAATTTTTGTATTAAAAAATATAATTGAAAAATTTATAGAAAATTATGAGTAACCCTGCCCGCATTTCTGGACAATACAATAATATCCATTAATGTATTTGTATTTAAAATGAAATCTTCTAGAAAATTGATATTTTGCTGAAAAAAACGGGCAAAAAAACATCAATATTTTTTAAATAATTGAAAAGATCAAAAAAGATAAAAAATTATTGTAAGTGATTGATGGTAAACGACATTTTTAGTATTGCCATTTTCACAAAAAAAATAATAAGGCATTCCAACACGTAAACATGCAACGTATTACTAATTGTGTACCTCAAACTCGATACTTTAAATTTTATACCTCAAACTCGATACTTTCTGTTTCTAACCCTCACACTTTCAATTCGTTTTTCTCTTTGTTCTTAATTTTGATTTGAACATGACCGTTCCTTACTATACTTATATTAATTTTACCCTGTTTACATGAGAAATTGTCTTTAATATAGTTTTTTTTTATATAATATTAACTTAATGATTACAAATCAATAATTAAAAAAATATAGATGCTTACAATGTAAACGGACAACCGATAAACATACAGAAATTAAATAAATCAAATGACACGGGCAGCAGAGCTTTTATGTTGTATACCGATACCGATAAAATGTATTTCTCATAAGAAAATGTAAATGAATTCCTTCATTTTATATGACAAAAAGACATCATCACAAAAGTGTGCGTAAAACGCATATGCGTGGACATTTTTCGATGATTTTAAAACCATAAGTAAAAGTAAACCTTTCCAATGCATGTATTGGTTTGTAAAACGTTTGAGTGGTTCTCGAGTTATAAAATGACGAATATAGGACAGCTTATTTTTATATATATATAGATAGCTAAGGAATTTAATGAATAACATAAATAAAGGCTGGTGGCCTCGGTAGCCGAGTGGTAAAGCACTCGAGTGTAGTAATGTAACGATCGAAGGAGCACGGGTTCAAACCACGTGTGAACCGAAAAATTTTTCAATTGGTGAAAATTATTGAAAGAAAATGTAATTTTCTATACAACCACATCGGTTCAAATATAATTTGATAATTAATAAAGATATAATATAACTAATAAAAAAAATAATATAAATATATAATGTACAAAAATATATACCAAATAATTAATATAATTTAATTCAATAAAAAGCCCACATTTAGAAAGGGAACAGGACCTATAAAGTTGACCTACCTATTTATCTGTAAGATCAACTGTTAAAAATAAATAAATAAAGGTAATAAGTATATAGATATCTAATACTACAACTGAACAGGGTTTCCTTATTAGATACTAGCTGCTTCAGTATATAAAAATTTTAAAATATACATTGAAATTTAATGGAGACATATTGTTATTTTAACAGTTCTCAATCTATTTGTTAAATTTTAATTTGTTAATTATGAAATCAAATAAAACACTGTTAATATTTTTTATAAAGATGTGTATGATGACCCTGATTCTATTTCAATGTGCTGATCTGAGCTAGCATTTAGATTATTTTTTTTAATCATTTTAAACTTCCTCAACTATTCCCAGACTGCTCTTACAGAGCTATTTCCTCAAATAATTTATTATAAATAAAACTAATATATATCTAGCAAATCCATTAATAATTTTTTATTGTGTGCTACGATAATTAGATATATATTGCCTTTATATAGAAAATAATACAACAGAATATTTATAGTTGCACCTACTAGCTTTAGGGTATTCTTACTCAAAAAACCAATTGTCAATCATTTAAACCATTTAATCATTCAACATGTCAAAAGGTGAATTATACAACTTTGAAAATTTTATTATGAAAGGTGAATTTTAATTCGTGGAATAACAGGCTTATTGACTATGAGAAATGGTGTGAATTCGTGAAAATCATATAATATTTTGTGAAAATCAAGAAAAACTATATACCTACTAATTAATTCACCAATAACATTTTTGATGCGTCTCAAATTCACTAACCTGTTCAGAGCACTTATTAATAATTCATCTTCATTAGGAACTTAAATGTCTCAAATTAATTTAAATGTTTAAAACTGTTATCACTTAGACAATATAAAATTTATTTACTTTTTCATGTGCTTTATCCGATGCAGACCTTAGCTATTTTGATTGTTTTTTTTTCACTTTTCGACTGCAGTTCGATAACAATAATCATTTGTTTAGTTCTTTTGAACCAGTGGCGCTTTGGATATACCTATATAAATTGTTACTATATTTTACATACGGCAATAATTGTAAAATCAATTTTACTATACCATAAATTAAACCATTTAATTACTCTAAAAACAAACAAAAAAATGTAATGTGCCTTTGTCCAATTCAATTAATTGTTCATAATAAATTCACTCCTTAAATTCTTCAGTTTGTTCACGATAATTATTATTGTCAGCGGACATAAATTTTTGTTTATTAATAGTTCCTGCTCAATTATGTTGAATAATTTTTGTTTACAAAATTCATATTTTATTTCCATTTGAATGCCAGCCCAGCCGCTTTACTGTCAACTTCTGTAATTAATAATTATTATTTGTTCATATACGAATTGTATGCATATTTTTTGTATATTAATTTTCTCTTTCTCAATACGTTTTAATTGACATGATAATAAATTATGCAAAAATATACTCTATAACTGTAAACAGAGAAATTAAAGAATCAAAAAAAAAAAAACAATTCAAATGTTTATTGACATTTTGAATAAAAATGTCGATTTGAAGGAAGCTGGATTGGAGCCTTTAAAAGTAAACAAAATTTTTATTTTTTTCTTTCGACTGTCTCAAAATTTAATTCGTTAGAATATTTGTTTATATTTTTTTTTTGTGCAATTTAATTTTTTTTTTTGTTTTGTAGCATTGTTTATTTTGATTAGTGAACATTTTTTTTTTTTTGAAACACCATAGATGTTATAAACAAAATTCTTTAATTGGAATTGAACGGCATAATAATATTTTGTATTGTTTTGAAATTAAATGCTATTTTAGTAGCGTATGTAGTTGGATTAAACAAGATTTTAAAATTGTTATTCATTTTTAATAAATTTAGAATTGAAAGGTTATTGACCTTTGGAAAACAATATTGCGTATTTTGTTTTTAAATTTACAGTTATAATAATTTGGCATTTATTAAAAAGTATGTAGTTAGAGACACATAGTTTTTTCATAAAATTTGTTGACACATTTTTATAAACATGATAACGGCTGTACTAGTCTGTTTTTCTATTATGTTTTTGCAAGAAAATACAATTGTATAAATTTAATTTTTCTTTTTCAGAGTCGTGTTTTACTTTTTGATTTAAAATTATCTTAGATAATTTTGCTTACATTTTTGTTGTATCTTTGAGAGTTTTGTTTAATTTATATACTAGTTGTAAGTTTTGACATGTCGAATTATTGAATGATTAAAATGATTTACAATTTTTTTTTTTATTAAAAACGCGAATTATGTCAACTAATGTAAGAATTGGTTTTTTCTCCTTTTTCGTACATTCGAGAATAGGCCCATGACTTACATTGTCCACATATTAAATGTATACGTTAGGAAAGCTTGATAAATTCTGCTAAGATATTTTTTTTTATCAACGCAAAAAAATATTCTTTCAATATGTTTATCAAGCAATTAAATATCTACCCTGATCATCGTGGTATTATAATTGTAAGGAAGGACTTATATATAGAAACTTTACTCAATAAAACGAAAAAAAAAAAACAAGTTGTTTTGTGACATACATACCTAGTATTCAAAAATACCTCAGCTAGCAGTAACGAATTAACACAACTAGCAATCAAAAAATCACCAGGACATAACGAGTTAACAAAGAACAAAGAAAACAAAGTCAAACAAGAAAATGAAGTATTTCACGAACTTTTTAATGCAATATTAATACTGTGTTATTTCTAAAAAAAATTAAAAATAGCCCAAATAATAATGCAGTCAAAACAAGGTAAACAGCCCACAGATGTCCTATAGACCTAGGTTGCTGCCCATTATGTCGAGATTTTTTGAGAAATTGTTTGTGAGAAGACTGAATGATACAATAACCGAACTAAATATCATAGCCTAGGTATCAATTCGGCTTCCGGCAAAAGTAGGCTTCCGGCTTCCTACAGAGTAGTGCAGGATATAAATGAAACATTTGAGTGTACAAAATATTGTTCTACAGCATATCTCGATATCATGCAAACCTTCCATAAAGTCTGGCACGAAGGGCTATTATTTAAAATGAAAAAGCTGCTACCTCACCATTATCATAATTTTTTTAAATCATACCTAAGTAATCGAAAACTTGTAGTAAAGTACGACAGCGATATTACAGACAAATACAATCAGGTGTACCACAGGGAAGTGTTTTAGGGCCGGTGCTTTATGTCATTTACACAGCCGATCTCTCAAAATTTTTCAAAAACATATTGCAGCTACTTTTGCTGATGATACTGATATTTTGGCACATTACTTTTACATATAGTAAAGGTATCTGTCCTGCAGTCAAATTAAACGATTCACTACTGCTACAGGTGAAGTCAGTAAAGTGTTTTTTAACCACCGACTTACTTGGAGTACTTAAATTGTCCAAAAGCACAGACAACTTAGAATAATATTCAACGAACTGTACTGGCTAATAGGGCGTTCTTCCAAGATATCAAACTACAGTAAATTAATGATATATAAATCAATATTGATTGAAACCAATATGGATATACGGTCTAGAGCTATGGGGTACTACAAGTAACTTAAACATTGAAATAGTTGAACGTTTTCAGTCAAAAGTACTGCAATCCATTGTAAACCTCCTCTACCTTGTAAGAAACAGACGGTTAAAAAGCCAATTCCCAGTGGAAACCACAATTAAATGGCCACTCTTCTATTATGTAATACAAGAAATTTATTCCAAAAAACCTAGATCTGACTCTTACTGGGCCTTTCTTTGAGAGATCATATCAAATCGATATTCTGTCTAGGGAAAGTTGGAAGAGTAGCACGGTTCTAAACAAGGAACACGTACACCTGACATCGACGGTTCAAAATTGAATGACAGGGTGGGAAGTGGAGTCTACTCAGAAAACCTGAATATAAGTCTATCCTTCAGCGTACCAAGACATTGTATAGTATGTTTCAGGCGAAGGTGTTGGCAATAAAAGAAGATTCAGACTGGCTGAGACCCAGTGTATTATCTGTTGGAAATATCTTTATACTCACAGACAGTCAGGCCCCAATTAAAGCACTGGAGTCGGTAACCATCAACTCAAAAACCGCGTTGGCCTGTCGCAGTTCTTTGGACGAACTAGCGAACTTCAGATGGTCAATTAGACTAGACTTGAACCTGAAGCGATCCCTTAAACTACTAGCTATGAAAAGGTGTGACATTAGCACTATGATAGGGGTCATTACGGGTCATTGTCTGATTGGTAAATATGCCAGAAGACTGGGACTTCCCTCAAACGATTTCTGCACAACGTGTAGAGAGAAGGAGGAGGATGAAACTGTCCAACAACTACTCTTTTCCTGCCCTGGTCTTTACCATAAAAGGAAAATTCATTTAGGAGTCTTCTTTCTGAACTCACTGGGTGATTTGGAAAGCACTAATATCAAAAATCTGCGCCGCTTCGTTAAAAGCTCAAATTGGTTAAACGAGGAAATTTCCCGTAGTATCACAATGAACCTGGCCGGTCTAAGTGTGTCGGAGTACTATCGGTAGCCACTACTACCTACCTACCCTAGACGGTTAACCTTTCAGTTAAATTGAGTTTCAAAATTGATTTCTGTAAGTGTTAGAACTTGATTTTAGTCACGAAATATTGAAAATATTGAAATTGAATATGCCATCAGTATTAGAGTAATAATAAAGTTATGGCGTTTTCAAATAAAGACATATTGGTAGAAAAGGTGGTATTTTTATTATATGATAGTTAAAATCTGTTGTTTAAATATATTTGACGTTTATTTTCTTTTTAGAAGCTTTCCAGTTAGATTTTTTTGTTATCAGATCAGTAGTAAATCACCGAAAGAGGCTTCAAAAGGGACTGCTTCTTATCGCGGAGAACAGCTTGAAGGACCTACCTTGAAGCTTGAACCTACTAAAAACTCCTTTATTACAACATTAAAATTAGTGCTCTACATCATTATTTTATTTTTGACTCATGAAAAACTAAAATATCTTTGACATACAAAAACCCCATAAGTTTTGAAGATAGAAGGTTTTAACTTTACTCAAGTAGTCCTCTGTTCATTTGAATCGATTAATAAAGTTTTTGTTGTAAATTAGCCTTGGAACTTCTTCATTGACATGTTGGATCAGACTAATTTTATATTGGCACCGCATTTAAATACATTGTCACCTGCATGGATATAAGTTATGTTGTTATTAATCAAAATCAAAAAAAAATTTTATTAAACGTAATTTTTTTATTAAATCAGCTTAAATGGATAACAATTTTTGTAGAACTTAATAGCAAAAGAAATATATTTACTTATTTATTTATTTTAGCAGTTAATCCTACTACTGCTGGCTATACATAGAAATTTATATTTTATTAAAATCATTAAACTATTTAAAATAGCGTTCATATATTTATTTATTTATTTATATTTACATTTATTACAATTAAAATTATAACAAATTTATTTATAAGCTCTAGCTGCTTGGGCTATCGGCTTATTTACGGCTTATTATTGTTACAAAATTGGTATCGGTATAATAATAATACACATTCATTACATAGTTATCATATTATTATTATTGTTATTTTTTAGTTTTTGTTTTCGAAATTTGAAGTAAAAAGTTGTTGAAATTTAAAGTTTTGGATTCTACATAAGTTATTTGTACATTACGGCTCATTATTATAAAAATATTTTATTATTTTATACCTACTCAAATAATATCGGTTGTATTGTGTGTATACTTTTTTTTTTTTTACAAATAATTTTTAATAAATGATTTATCATTCTTAATTCTTAAAGTCCCGTTTTTTTTTTTTTTTGATTGTTTACATAATATTGTTGTTACTGTATTATTATATACTTTTACTAGCGGAGTTACCCGGCGTTGCCCGAGAAAATTTGAAGTTCCTAGAATTTTTTCTGCGTTTTTAGTTTGAAAAGGGAAGTATTATGTGATGTTTGTCTGTTAGTAAACTATCTGTTAAATGTTTTTATATGTAATTATTTTTTTTTTTTGTGGAAAGTTTGAAAAACAGTACTTACAACTTAAAACAAAATGCAAACATAAGTCTTAGGCGTTGTTTATAAATTTCAATTAGAATTTTGGGATTTTAATTAGAAGTATTTTTTGAAAACTAAATTATGGTCCGTTTTTTATGTTAGCATAAATCTTTTTTTAGGTATTAATAATAAACCTTTTCATTTTTATAATATTCAAACATTAAGTACTTATTTCTATATGTTAGTATAAAACTAATGCTACATAAACTTATGCTAGATGTTAGTAGTTCACATTTTAATTTTTGGTACTCTTAATTTAATTAATCAATTCTTATCCATATAGCAGTTTTTTTCATTGTTCAAAAAAGAAAAGTACAAAATGTTATAAAGAAAACAAAACCAAATTTAGAAATCCAAAAAAGACAAAGACAATTAGGAAAAACCAAAAGAACAGAAAAAAGGAAAGACGAAAAAATACAAAATAATAAACTAATTAAATTGACGGGTGATTAAATAATTTTCTCAAGATAAAACTTGATTATAAACAACGTTTTTAGTTTCTCCTTCACACTTAAATCCACACCGCAGTACTTAATAGGCTGTCCCTGTGCCTTGTTTATCGTAATCGAGAACGCAAATTTAACTGGAAATTGCAACCTCTTAAAGTTAAAACGGAGATCATTTGGAATAAGTGGTATCCTTGGGTTGAAAACGACTTCACCCTGTCCCTTCCCTGTTAAAATAGTCGCTTCAATTACACTTGCCAGCACTTTTTTAACACAAAGTCTTGTACCGTTGCAAAGTTTTGGTGGGTCGAGGTTCCGTATTAAAATAATTGGTGATCCCAGTTTCAGTAAAAGACGATGTGGCGGTAATCCAGTCGGATCAAGAGAATTTAGGAACTCTGTTGGAAAATTGACTACCTCATCAGCATTTACTACGTTATCAATGGACTTGTATTCATTTACTACGCCCGGTAATATGGAAAGTATTTGATTATTCATTTCGCTGACATCAGCATTTATAGCAGCAAGAATTGCCCTCTCTCGAAACCAGTTCAAATTATGATAGTTTTGCTGAATATCCCCATAGACTGCATCTATTAGTTCTGCGACAAACGTAACCAAATTACAAAAATCGGATGGCAATTTTATTTTTCCAGATGGCTCAACTGCAAATCTACCTTTTCCGATCTCAAGTAGCTTGTTGGCGAAAATGTGAGCACTGTCACCCCAGATGTACTCTCATGTTTTGTTTCAAACTTATCTTTCGTACATGTCTCCACAAAGATGAATGTTTTAAACATGCGTAGATTTCATCGGCTGGTGTTGACTTTGGGATAACGGGTAAAGTTTGACGGAAGTCTCCACATAGAAGTACCAGAACTCCTCCCATAAAGTTGTTATTTCCTCTCAGATCTCTCACAGTCACGTCAAGGGCTTCGAGAGCTTTCTTGTGAGCCATGGTACATTTATTCCATACAATAGTTTTGCATGTCTTGAGCACTTGCGCCCAACCACTTGTTTTACTAATGTTGCAGGTAGGATTTTACTGTCTGAAGATGTCTATTGGCAACGTAAGTGGAGAATGGGCTGTTTTTCCTCCTTCCATTAATGTTGCCGTGATTCCTGAAGATGCAATGGTAAGAGCCACTTCTCCTCGAGCTCTGATTTCGGCTAGAATTAGGTTGGTTAAAAGTGTTTTATCTGTGCCCCCCGAAGCATCAAGAAAAACGGTACCAGTTTGTTGGTTTTCTGCCTGATCCATGATAATTTTGTATGCTTTTTTCTGATCTTGATTTAGAAGTGGTATTTTTTCCGCGATATTACGCTTTCAGCTCTTCGACGTTGCAGTTATTTTCTCGTATGTAATCTGTATAAAGTTCATTTTGTTGGTTTCATACTGGTGAAGATAGACCGAGTTGCAGTAATGTTTTACCGATCATAGCCACACATTTATCTTCAAGAATAATTAATGCGTTGTTGAATATGTACGGACCAAACGTGATTGGTAACATCGGATTTTCGCGCCGGACTTTGGCAGAACAGTATACACTCGACTCAAGGCGTCAGTCTTGACCACATCATATCCGGGGACGGGCTGTCCGACTTTTCTTCTGTATTGCTTTGAAAACCTTATATCAAGTTGCGATTGTAAAGTTTTTTTTTGTAGTTTTAGTACGCTTAAATTCAAGGCAAATATTTCTAAAAAAAAAATTGTTTTCTTTCTTTCATTTCATTGAAAGATTGAAATAAATAAAAATGAGAATTTTGTTTTGCTGTTTTCTTCACCCTTTTTTCTCTTCCTCTCTAAAAATAATAAAATAAAAAATTAAAAACTTGCTTTTTGAATGACTATCACCAATATTTCGTACCAATATTAACTGCACTAAAAAGGGTCAAATAAATAAGCTAAATTCAAGCTCCATTAGAAAATTATATATGGTCTGCATAACATATGAAATTCAAGCATTTTAGACCCACTTCCTGTTAAGTTAGGGACTTGACATTTTACCTTGGATCCTGATTACGGCAGTTTCTGCCAAATTTGTTGAACCTGCTTTCCGCCAGAGCTCTTTTGAACGAAAATTCATATCTCAGAAACTGGACCGACTTGGTTCCAATTTAATACACATATGTAAGTTGAGTTCCAATGAAAACTATTTTTCTTATTAGAAAATTTGAGGGATCTGCGGACCTGCTCGGAGTTATATGACAGCTACCCGAACCAGTTAAAATTTCGAAAAAATGTGAAAGTCAAATTTGTTAATTTTTGGAAGGGTACCTGTGTGCAAATTTTCAGCTCTCTAGCACCTTTGGTTTTTGAAATATTTTTTGCGGGAGCTGGGAGTTGTATGGTAGGTACCCGAACCAGTCAAAATTTAGAAAAAATGTGAAAGTCAGATTTATTTATTTTTGAGATAGTAACTGTGTGCAAATTTTCAACTCTGTAGCACCTTTGGCTTTTGAAATATTTTTTGCGGGTGCTGGGAGTTGTACAACAGCTACCCAAACCTGTCAAAATTTAGAAAAAATGTGAAAGTCAGATTTATTTATTTTTGAGATAGTAACTGTGTGCAAATTTTCAGCTCTCTAGCACCTTTGGTTTTTGAAATATTTTTTGCGGGAGCTGGGAGTTGTATGGTAGGTACCCGAACCAGTCAAAATTTAGAAAAAATGTGAAAGTCAGATTTGTTTATTTTTGAGATAGTAACTGTGTGCATATTTTCAACTCTCTAGCACCTTTGGTTTTTGAAATATTTTTTGCGGGTGCTGGGAGTTGTATGGTAGCTACCCGAACCAGTCAAAATTTCGAAAAAATGTTAGAGTCATATTTGTTTATTTTTGGAAGGGTACCCGTGTGCAAATTTTCAGCTCTCTAGCACCTTAGGTTTTTGAAATATTTTTTGCGGGAGCTGGGAGTTGTATGGTAGGTACCCGAACCAGTCAAAATTTAGAAAAAATGTGAAAGTCAGATTTATTTATTTTTGAGATAGTAACTGTGTGCAAATTTTCAACTCTGTAGCACCTTTGGCTTTTGAAATATTTTTTGCGGGTGCTGGGAGTTGTACAACAGCTACCCGAACCTGTCAAAATTTCGAAAAAATGTGAAAGTCATATTTATTTATTTTTGAGATAGTAACTGTGTGCAAATTTTCAACTCTGTAGCGCCTTTGGTTTTTGAAATATTTTTGTCAGGTGCTCGGAGTTGTATGACAGGTACCCGAACCAGTCAGAATTTTGGAAAACAACATATCACGGGTTCGATTCCAAGTAGTAAAAAACCATCCTGTAAAATTTTGTTGAAATTGGTCCATGCGTCTCGGAGGAGTTCTGACACAAACATACATACATACATACATCCATACATACATACAAACATCCTTCTTTATATATATAAGATATTAACTTGCCAGTGACTGTTTATATATATATATGTATATATATTTATATGTATATATGTATATATATATATGTTTGGTAGGTAGGTTGGAATTCTTTTGTTAATATTCAAAGCAAATGCAAAAAGAAAAAAAATAATTTTGTTTAAAAAATTTAAAGACAGAGCTCTGAAATTTTGCACAGCTACTCACGATAAAAAAAGCAACCGGACACAGTACTTTACAAAGCTATCAAATGACAGGTTTGGGTTGCTGCCGAACAACACCTAGCAAGTCTCAGGCATATTTGAAAAACAATTGTAATACAGGCATGAAAATTTACACTTTGATACTTTTTCACAAATAAAGAAATACTGTTACCGATTTCGAAAATGTGGACTGGGTCGGGTTGTTGCCGAACAACTCCTAGCACGTCTCAGGCATATTTCAAAAACCAATTGTATTATAGACAGAAGAGTTTACACTTATATACTATTTCTGAAATTATAATACCTATAGGTTTTACTTACTTAAAACTAAGAAGTGTATAATAAAATAATAATGTAAAAATAAAAATTTTTAAAATATACTTTTATCGAAACCAAACTAGCCTCCTAAAAAGTAGAAAATAAAACTAGTGGTGGATGTTGAGCATCTAGAACTACTATAAGATAAAACACAAAAGTATATAATGAATCTTGCTGGAATATTGTTAATGGGAATTTGGAAACGCTTTGTGATGTTCTTTTAATATGGCTTCGAATTCCATGGCTTCGAATGCCGTAGGCTGTCGGTGAAGATTACTTTTTTGCCTTTTGTTTTCTTTATTATTAGTAAGCTTGATAAAATGTCTTGTATTTCCGCTTCAAATATGGTTGCGCAAGGAGGTAGGATACCTTTGCATAATAATTTGCCGGATTCTTTAACCACTGCAAATGCTGTTCTTTTTAAATATTTGGAACCATCGGTGAAGAGGAATTCCCAATTATTTTGTTTTAGAATTTATGCTTTTTTTCTGAAAAATTGTCTGTACTGCATACAACTGGTGCTATTTTTATGTAATTGGGTTAGATCATTAATAAAGAGATTGCTTGCCAGTACCCATGGGGGAGATTTAAATTTTGGAGTTTTTGTTGGTGTCAGTTCTATGTTATGTTGAATTTTGAGGTTTAGTATTTCACTTAATCCAGATTTAGTTTTTAATGGTTTTTTTCTAGCTTTTAGTAGTTGACCTTCTTTGTGTAATAATTCGTTTTTATTTGTGAACAATTTTGGAAAATATTTGCTTCTGAGGAAAAGTGTTCTATTTTCTATTGTGTGGAAGCCTGCTTCGGCAAGTAAATTTTCTATTGGCGTGGTTCTGAATGTTCTTAGACTGCTTCTTATTGCTGTATGATATGGTGCTTTAATTTTGTTAATATGTGTTTGTGAACTTTTGCCATAAATTTGTAGTCTATAGTCAATTTTGGAAAGTATTGTTAGTTTGGTTATGGTTAATAGGGTGTTAGTGTGTACATTGCTTCTATTAGAGGAAAGATATTTGATTACATTTAATCTAGAGGTAACATTGTTTTTTATGTAATTACAGTGATCATTGAAACTATTTCTATTATCGAAAATTAAGCCTAAAATTTTTAGGCTTTTGACATTATTAATTGTTACATTTTCAAATTTTATTTTGGGACTTTTACATTTAATTTTTCTGCATACATGCAGGTGTTTACATTTATTAATTGAGATGATCGCCCCTGATTGTTTTGACCAGTTTTCAATTGCGTTCAATACATCAGTAAATTGATTCGAAATTAAGTTTGTATTTTTTTCTTTTGAAATAATGTACAAATCATCTGCATATAAGCAGTGTTGTAAATTTTGATGATTTATTATGAGTTTGCTAATGTCGTTAAACGCAATTAGAAACAGAGTGACCGATAGCGGAGATCCTTGTGGGACACCGTTGAAGAGTGAAAACGTTGGCGACAGTGCGTTGTTCACTCAGCAACGTATTTTTCTGTTGTTCAAAAAACCCTTTATGAAGTTGTATATTTTTGGACCGACTTTCCATTCTTGTAGTTTTTTTAAAATTATGTTTGGGCTTATTTTATCAAATGCTTTTTCAAAATCTATGGATAAAATTGAGGTGTGATTTTTTGTGGAAAAGTCTTTTGAAATAAGATGGTCTATATAGAGTAAAGCATCGGTTGTAGTAGAGTTGTTTTGAAGCCGACTTGATATGGGGAGAGTACATTATTGTATGAAAGGAACCACATTAAACGTTTTGAGATTAGTTTTTCTAATATTTTACTTATACAAGGTAGCAGAGATATTGGTCTATAACTCGAAATTTCGTCGATATTTTCGTTTGGTTTTTTTATAGGTATGACTATTGCGGTTTTGTATGTTTGGGGAATTATTCCAGTTTTATAAATTTTGTTGTAGAGGTCTAGGATTCTATATTTAAATTTTTGTGTACATTTTCTCAACATTTCGTAAGTTATTTTGTCTTGCCCTGGGGTAATCCCTTTGGCAGATTTAAGGCTGTTTTCTAATTCATTTAAATTAATATCAAACTCTAAGTACTTGGTTTTATTGTTTAACATTAGATTATTATTGATAGATTCTGTTATTGGGGCGCATGGTAGGTTGGCTTTGGAGCAATCTAAATAATATTTGGCGAAACTTGTTGTTATTATCTCTAGATCTTCCGTTATATTTGAACCTGTTTTTATTGTTTTTATTTGGAAAAGAGTGTATGGGCCCGTTAAAAGTGTGATTCTTTTCCATAGTGTGTTTGTTGGTGTAGAGGGATTAAGGGTTTTGGTGAATTCTTGAAATTTGAGAACTTTTGAGACTTTTTTTTCTTTATTAAATAAAGCATTTGTTTTACAGTAGTTTATTAAGTTAGAGATCGTGTTGTACTTTCGATAATTTTTCCAGGCTGTTTGTTTCTGCTCTCTCAGAATTTTCAGTTGGGGTGTCCACCAAGGGACGTTTCGTGAGGGAGATTTTTCTGAAGATACCGGTATTGAAGTGTTTACGGAATTACGAATTATTTTTTGAATTAGAGCTGCTTCCTTATTAATGTTGTGGGAAGAAGGTGTTTGGTCATTTAAAGTGGTAATTTTGTTTTGATATTTTTCCCAGTCGGCTCGATTGCATTTGAATTTGGCAGTTTTAGGGAATTTTATGTTGGTTGGGTTGGAGAACTTGACTGTCGTTGTGATTGGATAGTGGTCGCTGTTGTGTAAGTTTTCTGAAATGTTCCAGGTGATAAAAGGTATAAGTTGTGTGTTGCAAAGAGTTAAATCAATATTGGTGAAGGTACCGTGTGCGGAGAAATGGGTGGGGGAATTATTGTTTTATATTGATATGTCGGTGCTAAGTATGAAATCTTCTATAATTTTACCTCTGGGATTTGAGTGGGGGAGCCCCAAAAGCGGACTCCACCCGTTAAAATCTCCTGCCAGAATAATTGGCGTTTTAATGTTGGATGTGATAAAACGGAGATCTTGGCCAGTAATGTTTTATTCTGGTGGTATGTAAATTGAAATGATTGTGATTGGGAATTTAAGGTTAATTTCTATTACGACTATTGACAAATTACGACTCAAATCGATAATTTTGTGCGGGATGCTTTTGTGTATTAAAATTCCAGCTCCTGGTTTGGCTGTTGAGTTGTGTTGGAAATTGTGGAAATAACCTGAATATTGTTTCGGGGTGAGTGGAGATGTATTAAATTTTATGTGTGTTTCTTGCAGGCAGAGTATTTGAGGGTGTTGTGATTTAATGAGCTGTTGTGTAGTTATTATGATAACCTTTTATATTCCATTCAAGAATATTAAGGATCCTTATGAAAATTGTATTTGTTAAAAATTATATAATTAATTACTAAAATCACAACGATTTAAGAATAATTGAATTGGTATTTACTATTATTATTATTGTTTTTATATATAAATATATATACATATATAGTTTTTTTTTTTCTTAACATTAGTATGTTGTTATATACAAATGAAAGGTATATAATAAGGTTTTATAATTCCATTAAGGAGTTTGATTCTAAGCTAAATGCTGTATTATTTTTAATATATTCATTAGTGGCTTGTGTAGAGGTGGAGTGATTAGTAGCTTGTGTGAGCTTGTGGTTATTAATTGTTTGTGTATAAGTGAGGTCTATAGTAGAGTTTATATTTTCGTTAATAGGTTGATTTACTGGGTTATCTTATGTGTTGGATGTTGAATATTTGTCTGTTGTCGAATTTACAACATTTTCATTGTTATTTTTAATATTTTTGCTTTTGTTTTCAATATTTTGGTGATTGTTATTACCTATTTTTACAATAGTAGGTTTGTGATTTGAAAAATTGTTTTGTGGGATAGAGGAACTAAGATTTTCTGGGTGTAAAGGTATATTTACCGTTTTGTTTTGAGGTTTGTTTTTGTTATTATTTTCGGATGAAATATTATTTGTATTTATTAAAGGTTGATTTTGTGTTTGGGGTTTTTCGGATATTAAAGAACTATTATTGGACTGTGAGAATAATTTTGTGTATGGATTGAGTTGCTTGTATAGTTTTCTTGCTTCATTAACTGTGCATTTGTTCTGAGTTTTGACTTTTAGAACTTCTTTCTGTTGAACGTATCTCGGGCAGATTTTTGAAGATTCTGAATGTTCTTCGAGACAGTTTGTACACATAGTACGAATACAGTTCTTTGGGTTGTGGGTGGAAGATTACAATTTTCACAGCTAGTCACACTTTTGCAGTATTTTGCTGTATGACCTAATAGCTGGCAATTTTTGCACCGCATCGGGTTAGGAAAATATTCCCTTACTTCAAGAGAATACCATGCTAATTTAATTTTTTGAGGAACTTTGTATAAATGAAAAGTTAGAAGTGATAAGCCCGTTGGGGTACTTGTCCCTTCCTTGTTTCTTGTAAATTTATGGACTTCGACAACTCCTTGACTTTTTAGTTCTTCTAGAATTTCTTTTTCTGTTGTTTGTAAGTGGTTTCTGTCGAAAATTGTCCCTTTGCAAATGTTGAGATTTTTTTGGTAATTTATATTGACAGGGCACAATCCCCCCAAGTTTTTGATTTTTATAAATTTCTCTGCAATTTTTTGATTTTTAGTTAAGACTAATAAGTTACCGTCGCGGAGAATGTTTATTTTCCCGTATTCAGAGCTGATGCCTTCTATAGGTTTTTGTTTTGCAAAGACACAGAATGAGGACAGTGGCTTATTTAGATTGAATTGTTATGAATTTCAGGTTGTTTTCTGAGAATCCGCGGGAAGCGTCTTCCAGACTTGGAAAAGCTTCACTTAGTCCCATTTTTTTGCGTTTTGTTTTGGGGCTTTTTGGCTTCTTAGTTTCCGTGAAGGAAGCTAGAAGACCAAACTTGTTCCCCAGTGGATCCGGATTGTCCACCGGCATTTTATTTTTTTTTTTTGTTCTTATGTTATTTTTTTTTAGTATTATGTGAGAAAAATTAGAAAATAAGAAAGAATAGGGTATAAAATTAAAATGTTAACTTGGTTGTAACTGTAACTGATATTGATAATTTAAATTATTTAAATCGATTCGGTAAGAAAATTGACTTCTTTATGCTTTGAATGTAAAACGATGACTGAGCGTTCATATATTAAATAGTATATTTTGTATATATAGATACTACTAAACCACTACTGAATAACTAAACCACCACGCTGAATCAGATTAAAATAATAATTACTATACTTAAGTAACTATTTCAATTTTTTTTGCTTTCCATAATTAATTATAGCTTACAAACATTGCAATTTATTTTTTCCGCTATTCAAAAAGCTGCGTAATCTGGTGCATAAAAACATCCATTATACTCAAAAGTTTTGCAAGACGTTCAGAGAAAAATTTTTTTGATAAAACAATTTCATATAATGTAGTTTTTAAAAAGAAAATAATAATAAAAAATATTCACTTTACTTAAAAATATCTTGGCAGGTTACCCTATTTTGTTTTACTAAAAAATATACTGACGAAAACATACTGACATACTAATTAGAAATTCAAAAAAATAAAACAGAAATAAATAGAAATATTGGAAATATCTTCGTTGAAATAAGAGAATAAAGCGAATTAGATCCGAATAAAATTTCCGTCAAAAATCAAATTATGATAGTACCTGTAAAAAGCCAGCAGTGATCCTACAGATAAATTTGTAGGCCAACTTTATAGGTCCTTTTCCCTTTCGAAATGTGGGACTTTTTTTTTATATTAAATTATATTAATTATTTGGTATATATTTTTGTATATTACATATTTATATTATTATTTTTATTAGTTATATTGTATCTTTATTAATTATCAAATTATATTTGAACCGATGTGGTTGTATTGAATATTACATTTTTCAGTAATTTTCACCATTTGCAAAATTTTTCGGTTCTCACAGGGTTTTAAACCGGTGCTCCTTCGGTCGTTACATTACTATACTCGAGTGCTTTACCACTCGGCTACCGAGGCCACAAAAAATATATGTTGAATATATTTTGAAATGATAATGTTTCTCAATTATTCTCAGCTCTCTAACTATGGTCAATTTTATAAAAACATGGGCTCAAAACATATTTTACATTACTATCATTTTAGTGTAATGAAAGAATAAATATTAAGAAGAGATTTGTTAAAAATAGATTGAAAATTTCAATGAGAGATATTAAATTAGAAATTGGAACCTATATTTTATGACTCATACAACATTGTATACTTCAGTGATCTTAAAAAAAAAATGTATTTCAAATAATTAAATTTTTCTTTTTCAAAATATTCAATTAAAATACAAATAATAATGAAAATACAATTAAACGAATGATTCAAATCGACAACGCATTGAACTTGAAATAACAATTCTATTTTTCAATATAACAGGTAACAGTCATAGTAATTGATAACATGAAACTTTTACAAAAAATGTCCTTCCACGGGACATAAAACCAAAAAAAAAAAAAGTGTACATCATCATATCGTAACCCATAAAATGACAACTACAATTATTTCAATAGAGATGAAAATAAAAAATGAAAAAAACAACCTTACACCATTAATGGGAACATAAAAAAAATTTCTTTGACATGAATTGTGACTTAATGTTTTGCATTTTAATTACTTCAGCTCTAATAATTTTTTTAAAAATACATTCTACCATTCCCTCTCTCTCTCTCTCTATATGTATATCCTTTACTCTTTATGACATCACATATTATTGGTTTCATTCATTTACTCAATTCCAATCCGGTACTATTGTTATAAGTATCGTTTTATTTTAAAATACAAAAATATCCTTTTAGAACACTTTGTAAAAGGTTAACGATTTTTTAAAGCAAGTGTAAATAAAACAAAACTTGTTATTGTTTATATGCTTATTTTTTTGTTTTTTACACTTCAACAATAATTATAACTGTTATAAAAAAACAGTCTTGTTAATACAAGGACATGAAATATTTACCTGATATGTTGTACTTAGATTATTTCATTGTTAAAGTGGTATGCATTAAAGAATGGTTAAAATGATTGACAATAATATGAAAAGAATACAAACAAAAAATACAAACCCATAATAATTATTAAAAAGTGTTGCATTGTCACGTTGTCATATTTAACTAAAAATAATAAAATTTTATTGCTTTTTTCGAAGGAGTCTATTGAATTTTTGATTAAATGTAAGAATTTGTTTTATATTATTGGTTTATACATTATATATATTCTATCCTACCCTATCCCAACCAAGCGTCACGTAAGTGTAAAGGTATTTTCATACCTAACGCTTTGGCTGTTTATAAAACAAAAAAAAAATTTTTTGGAATCGGCCCAGGATCTACATAGTTTGTTGCCCATCTATGTAAGTATATCTTTTATTTTTGTACCACAATAATCCAGTAAAAAGATAATCATTAACGAACTACTATCATTTTATATTAAATATATTTTTTAAACGGAAAATCTTTTTATTAATTTAAATAAAAATAAAAAAAAATTAACAGAAATAACAAAATCTAATTTGTAAGAACTTAATCTACAATAAATCGATAAATCAGTGTTTTCGCATAAGATATTAAAGTGGGTCTTTGGATTTCATTGTAGAATATACTTCAGAATATCAGCATGTAAACAATTAATTCATCAGATTTGGTTCTATATATAATCAAAAAATATTCATCATTAAAGACAGCCATTAATTTAAACGGACTAAGATAGTGTAGTGTTTATGTTATCCACTATGTTATGTAATAGCAAAAGGATAATTTCGATGTCATTAATGTATGAACATACAAAGTTTTTCAATTATTCTTTGAAATTAATTTGAAATATATGTTCGTTGCCATTTAAAATAAGATTGAACTTCTGCTATTGCAATATTATGAAGGCAAAGTTTTACTTTACAATAGATGTAGTTTTCCTAATTTAAATTGGCTGCCATATCAAAAATTAAAAAAAAAAAAAATTGATAAGTAGACAATGTTATTGTCTATGCCATGTCTTGTAGATATTATTGTAAATACCAATCCGTTGAAGAAGTTAGGATGTTAATCGTTCAGTCTTGAAATAATTATAAAAAAAAGAATCTGATAATTTTAATGTGTTTATATTTTATTTATCCCATTCCCATATTTTTTTACTTCTTTATTGACCAAATTTTTGTACTTTTGTATTACATATGTACCACAGAGCGTTAACAATTCATTTTTAAATATTTGACAACCTCATGATTCAATGTCGTAAAATATAGAATTGCATATCAGTTATTACTTCTATTTTTTGTTATTTAATGTTAAATTTTTCCGGTATTCCCCACCGTTTTACATATTTTTATTTTTGGCTTCAGAACTTGCAAAAATTTTTATATTTTTGTGGTGTAATTTACTGTTCAGCTATTCTTGCTTTTTTACTCTCCACGTCGTTCATCTTGTATATTATATATAAGACTAGTGAATCCCCTGTGCAATTGCACAAAAGTAGTTCTTTCAAACACAATTTTATATAAAAAGAAATATTTGTTTTGGTATAATTGTAGTTGTTTTCTGAATCGCTTGATTATTGAATATATATATATATATAATAAAATTAAAGTATAATACCTAATACTTTATGACGAAATTAACACTAATTTCAATATAACTTAACACAATTAAATTTCATTACTCTCAATGTAGTAGATCGCTATATTTTAATTCGTTTATAGTAAAAAACGTTTGTAGTCACAATTCTGTTTTAGCAATAGCAATGAATACTAATAACAATAAGAATGTGCAAGTAGAAGAAACAAATTTAAAATTTTGTATTGACTTAAGAAAAAAGAAAAACGTAAAAGAAAAAAAAAACTTTTTGTTGGCTTACTGTTTAAGAATTTTATGAATTATTTATTGTGTACATGTATTTATTGAGTAAATATATTGTATATAGAGAGTCAAAGCTTAAACAAAAGTTTAAACTGATTTTAGTGATCGAGTTGTATTAGAAGAAAAGAAAAACAAAACATAAAAATAATAAGAAAAAAATCACCATTCATGAATTATGATGACAAAATTTTTCTCAGCAAATTTTATACACATTCTTACTTAAATTTTTTTTATTTTTGTTTTGTAGGTTTAAAAGTGTTATTTGTATAGAAATGTATCATATCAATGCAGTGAATATATTATGACATTATCATACTAAAATATAGTATCCATATACATATAGTTGTTATATGTATAGATATATATAGTCACTATAATCGAATTGTTCTTCAAATAAATCCTCAAATTCGAATTCTAGTTACAGCAGCCGATATACTTCATTCAATTATTCCAATGGTTTATAGAAATGAAATTTTGTATTTTGTTCTTTTTAATTCTAGTAAAAGTTTCGTTTTTATATTTTGGTTGAATTGAAGAATAAAAACTGTGAATGAACATATAAAATAAATGTGCTAATTTTTCAAAATTTACTGTATTGATAAATCGACAATATTTTCAATAGAATATGTATCAAATCGTCATTATCAAAATCACTTACTGAACTAGATGTGCTAGATGAAGATGAAGTAAAGGTAGAAATTGTGGAAGCTGCAAAAATATTAAAATTTTTTTTATAAAACAATTCTTTTGTTATACATTTTTTTCTCCTTATGTAATCTTTTTTAATTATAGAATTTAAAATAAAAAGGTGACAAATTAACTAAACAATCTTATATGGCTTAAAGGTAAATAATTACCACAGTTTTTCCGAATATTCCTTCAGAGGCATCAATTCTGAGTATGATTTTCTTTCATTAAGAGCAGTAAATTTTTCTTAATGTAAAAATAGCAAACCATAATTTAAAACAAAATATTATAAATATGAAAATTATTGAAAAAAGTATTATAGATAAAAGTATACACAACATTGCCTTCCGGGAATTCTTCGATAGGTGTTAATGGAATGCATGTATTTTCCTGCTAATCAAAGCAGAATATTCTGAAATGAATTAATGTAGATTAAGTTTTTGAAAGTTTCTAATCGTTCAAATACTTGCGCTAATTTGTTGAAAGCATTTCTAAAGTCACCTATTTTACTATTAAAAAAACTTAGTTATAGATATTACATTTCGGTCTTTATCTTGAGTAAAACCCTGATTAAAATTAATGTTTTACACTAATCACATTAAAAGTTTATCTTTGTTTGTAAAATGATATAATTACTAGTGACGTTTAGAATCAAAAATGAATATAATTTTTAATAAAAGTTTAACTCTAAGCCGCCAATCCCACTTTTTGGTGCAAAATTTGTAAATATTTAAAATCTATATTGAAGAACTTACCTTATTTGTATTATTTGTTTGGAATGTGCTTATTTCTTTTAAAATAAATTCATAAATCTAAAAATAATGATAAATTTTTTCATAAAATTTAAAGTAATATTGACACAAGCCAAAAAAATTCATCACTAAATTCTAATTTTTACTGCAATATCGTCACATTAAGAAATATGCCAACTCTCAATATTAAAATTTATCAAACTGTTAATTGCAATAACGCACTATCCCAAATAATACTCAAATAAATAATATCTATATCTAAATTATAATACACAAGAGCACGATTTTGAAGGCACACTTTCGTGGTTTTTCGTGGTTTTTCGTGTGCTTCGTTTTTTTTTTCATTCAATCATTTTTTTTTGTCGATTCTGTTTTGAGTCAAATTCATTTTATTTTTTTTTTTATTTATCGCATTTGGTTTTTTGCACTTTTAGTAGGAAAAAAAATTAATTAGTAGGATAATATTATTAATATAGGTTTTAATATCTAATAATTCAATTTTTTTTTTTTTATTAAACAAATATTTTTTTATTATTATATATTATGATAATAGTTTTTATAATATAATACAATTAATAAAATAAAAACAAGATTTTTTTAATAAAAAATAAGTAATTTTTAGTTATTATTTCAACAAAATACGAAACCGTTTAGTTTAAAGTAAATCTAAGCATACAAATTATGTATACTTGGAATGTATTCACAGTTTTGACACTATGATGTATCATGTAGATATTTGCATATAATATTATATATATTACACAAGGAAGGCCATGTGGGGATATATATAATACACAAGATGAACGACGTGGTGAGTAAAAAAGCAAGATTAATTGAATAGCAAATTATTTACACCACAAAAACATTAAAATTTTAGCAAGTTCTTGGTACTGAATACTAAAAACATTTCAAATATTTACACCAAATTGTAACGGTTATTTCCAAGTTGAGCGCCATCTATACTCTAAAAGATATTTCAATTTCGGGAAATTTTTAAAAATGCTCAATAAAAATTCTGTCATTTTAAATAAACACACAAACTTATAGAAAGAGGTACAAAAACAAAAACACAAACAAAAATTGAAAACAAAACAGAAAAACCAAGATCAGATCAGACTCTTCAAAAATTATATAAAAAATGTTAGTTCATTTGCTTCTGCTATCATTAAAACAAATATATGCAGTAAAACACGGTTATAGTCATTCGCTAAATTTCAGTAATATTTCTGACTATAACATTTTTAGGCGTAGTAAAAAAAAATTGCATCTTTATAAACAATATCAAATTCAATAAAATGTCTTTCGTATAACAATTTTAAATTTTATTTTATTCGTAAATAGCAATTCTGTTATGTAATCACAAAATATACATATTTGTAATAAAGAACAGAAAAAAACTATATATAAATCAGTGTTTAAATAAAATAGTTCACTGTTGACCTATTACTATAACAAAATTGTAACTACAAACATTTTTGACTATAAACGATTTAAATTACATCGGTCTGCTACGTTGAGAGTAATGAGATTTTGCTGTGTTAGGTTATGTTGAAATTAGTGTTAATTTCCTCATAAAGTATAAATATTCAATAATCAAGCGATTCAGAAAACAGCTACAATTATACAAAAACTAATACTTCTTTTTACATAAAATTGTGTTTGAAAGAACTACTTCTGTGCAATTGCACAGGGGATCCACTAGTTTTTTATAATAACAGCGGCATAACTCAGAAAAAGACTTTTCTGATCAGTAAAGTTTTGAAATTAACATCGTCATAACTCAAAAAAGTACGTTATACATATAAAGTTATAATAAAAGTATTGCACTTACTTTAACTGGAATGGAAAACTAACCTGAAATGTATCACTTTTTACTTAAATAAATCTTTTTACTATAAAATCACTGGCACAACTAAAATTTCTGAGAGAATCAAGTTATGCCAAAATAATAATTTTTCTTTTAAGGTTCCAATTTGAAAGCTACAAATTTGTTACTTTGCTATATATAACAGAGAATAAAATAACAAATTTTTCTCCATTAATAACTCAAAACTCCAATTTTTTGAGTTATGCCGTTGTTGTTTTAAACAAGCGTTATGTAATTTTGCACTATGTAATTTTGTCTTGTGTAATTTTGTCCATATGTAGTTTGTCCATATGTAATTTTATTCATATGTAATTTTGTCCATATGTAACTTTGTCTTAAGTAATTTTATCCGTTATGTAATTTTGTTTTATGTAATTTTGTCCTATCTAATTTTATTTTAAGTAATGTTTTCGTGGAACCCTATTATTGTATACTAGCTATTCCCGGCGTAACATTCGCCGGTCTAGCATTAGCATTTTAAATGAAACAATTTATTTTATTTATTAATTTTCTTTATTTTCTTTAAAAAAAATCAATGTTTTACATATTTTTTTATTACATAATAAATAAGTTAAATTGAAAAACTTAAAACTATAATTGTAAAACATTGATTTTTTTTAAGAAAATAAAGAAAATAAATAAATAAAATAAATTGTTCCATTTATAATGCTAATGCTAGACCGGCGAATGTTACGCCAGGAATAGCTAGTAATTTACAATATTGTTTGATCTATCTATAACTATTTTTTTATATTTTTTATTTAAAATGCTAATGCTAATGCTAGACCGGCGAATGTTACGCCAGGAATAGCTAGTAATTTACAATATTGTTTGATCTATCTATAACTATTTTTTTATATTTTTTATTTAGGTATTTATTTATTTATTATAAATTAATTTTGACCGCTAATAGTTTTGAAGAAAACTTTTATATAAGGCAGCGTTTATACGTTTTTGAATTGAGCTTATAACGTATAAATGATGTTCATTAAAGTTTGACATTCGACTTTGTTATAGAATATCATTATTTTTTTTTTAGTAATAGTGCTCGACACGCATTTTTGTATTTCGCAAGTTGAAAAAGTGAATTTTGCGAGAAAAGGTATTTATAAACTTCTAATTGTGTTATGCCAATATATTGAAAGATATACATTAAAAAATACAAAAAATTTATATTAAATATTATTATTATTTATCAATAAAAATACTTAGAATAATTTATTTACTATTTAAATATTTATATTTCATAAATGTTCTGAAATTACACTGAATATTTATATTCGTTTATAAGTATTTATTATTAGTACTCGTCACGCATATTCGTATCTTCGTATTTTGCAAATTTAGAAAGTGGATTTTGCATGAAGAAATATAGTATACTATTTTTGTTTATCTTTGAGATAATGTAATTAAAACTTTTGAAATAAAATTTGATGTAATTGCAATAAAATTTGTAAAGGATTACCTTTATATATAAGTAAAATAAGTAAAAGTAAAACAAAAGTAAAGTAAGTAAATAAAAACCTCCTAATAAGTAAAACAAAACCTTCATGAAACAAAATTTGATGTCTAAGCGCTCCCTAACAAATGCTATTAATAGAGACATACATTTGAACAAAATGTGGCGAACAGGGCGGCTGGCAGTATAGATATGAAATTTAATGCATTTAAAAAAAAAAATACCACACCCACATCCAAAACACATTAAAATAGCCATAGATACGTTTTTTGTGTTTTTTTTTATTATCTAATAGCCCTAAATATTTCAAAACTCAAAATAAAAAAACAAAACATTTATTTATAGAATTTATATTTTTATTTTACTTCTTTTAAATTTTGGTTTTGACGCTTTGGTATGATGAGGTATGACCATTATAGTAAAGGTTATGATTGGTTACGACTTTGTTAAATCATATCGAATCATATAGGCCATTTAACGAAGTATCATATGACGCCTTATGATTATTATAGTTAGGGGTAAAGCCAATAATTATGCTTTTTCTCTTATTATTCAGTTTTTATTGTTATATTGTTATCCCGCTAGGGTCTCTGATGTAGGTAAGGGTAGTCTGTGATTTTTCTTTTTAAAGTTTTTTTAATTTTTATGTGTACTAAATTTGCCGTGTATTGAATTGGAACTTGATAATAATGTCATAACATATTTTGTTTTTCTTGTTCTTAGCAGATCGTAAATTTCGGTTTATGATTCACCATGTACAATATTATATTTACTCAATGCTATTGCGCATTTGAATTTATACTTTTGAATTATTTGTTAATTAAATTAAATTACTGGAATTTGTGAACATGGTCTGGGTGAGGTAAAAAATATATTTTCTAAATTTACTATTTGTTTTACCGGTAAGTTTTTTTGCTGTAATATCGTAATATCGTAATATTTTAACAAAGCTATTTTTATAATTCGATATAATAATTATATTCTGATAATTCGGCTTTTGTACTTTGTTTTAGGTTAATTTTAATTTGTTTTTGGTTTTATTTGGTTTTATCGTTTTGTGGTTTATGTCTTTAAATAAAATTTTTCACACTATCGTAATTCTTAAGAGTTCTAATAAAGTTTTCTAATCCAGTTGAAAAAAGCTTTGTTAAAAGTTTAACAGACGTTTAAGTGTATTAATATATTAGATTCGAAATATTATTAGTCGAATAGACTTAATATTACTTACTTACAAGGATGTATATAACTTACTAAATATTATTCAAATGCATTCAATTTCCTTAGACGAATTTAATCTGTCTGCCACATCATAATTTTTTTTCGTTAATGAAATACAAACAAGGCATTATTCTGAATCTAATAAAAACAAAGAATGAAACAATATTCTACTTTTATTATTTACGTAGATTTGTGTTTATCCGCCATTTAAATATTTACCATATTATACACATTAAGTCCAGTGCACCACCAATTGCATAATTTCTAATACTAGGTATATACAGTCTTTTGAATTATAAATGAGAAAATTATGACCTAATTTATGAGTTTTTAAAATTGAAAAAAAAAATATTAAAATAAAGAATGGGAATAGTTTTGCCGGAATTTTAAAATATCAAAATCCAAAAAGTTAAAAACTATTTTGATGGAATTTAATTTAATTTTTCCTGAATTTTAAGTGTAAAGCAATTAGTATTACAATTTTGCAAATTTTCAACATTATTCCCTTCATAAATTTTTAGATTTGAATTGTCAAAACGAATAAAAGTAACGAATTCCGTTCTCATGGAAATTCAAAATTTTCTTTGAGAAATAGAAAAAATTATTTCCCAATAAATTTTAAATATAAAAATTTTTTTTTCATTTTTTTTAGTTGTTTATTTTTAAAATATGTATGTAACATAAAAAAATGAAAATTGTAAAGTTATGCAGTTGAAAATAATTGTAGAATTTTAAAAAGTAGGTAGGAAATTACAAAAAAAGATAAGATAAAATGATGGTGTTGTGGAAATAGAAATTCAAAGAAAATAATAATTTGTTTTTGTAATAGTTTTAAATGTTGATTATCTAAATATTATTTTATTGTAAATTTTTACTTTCTATTGTTTTCAGTTATTACAATTAAATAATTTACTAAAATTTTATTTTAATTATCATCGAATTGAGGTATGAACACGAAATTTATTTCTTAATTTAATTTTGTTTTTGGATTAGTTTTATTTATTTATTTTTTCAAGTATGCCCATACAGAGTATACAGGGTAATCAGAGTAATTTGTAATCAGTAGGTTTGGGTATTTACAAAAAAGTTATAAGAGAGTTTCGATGACAAAATTTGGGAGTTCTTATTTGGATTTGTTATATTGACGATGTTTGTATTAGTCCATATAAATTTTTTATAGTGTTATTGTGAGCCATTTATAATTGTTGCAATTATATTATGTTGTTTAGATTTCCCCAGTCTACGATAGCATAAACAAATGATCTATGGAATATGTTGAAAAACAAAGGTCTCTTCCACTTAAATTGTACCCGAGAAACTCAGTGAGCTATTCATTTGAAAATATCTCTTTTATCTTAACAGAAAAAATTCTATTTTGCTTCCAATTTCAATTTGAATATTCATTTTGTCTTTTCCAGCTCAATTCAAAATCTACTACGACTCCTAAATACTTAAAACTTATCAGTTTTAAGTATTATATCGTTATTGTAATAAAAAGGTTTAATGATTCTGTTCTGTAAAATTTTTTTTGTTTATTTTTTTTTATTATCTACTTCTTTGTTTATTTTTATTGGTGTATGTATAAAAGCTAGTCGGTATTTTTAAGTCTACGATTTAACTTGCTTTATTAAATTATTGTATTAACCTAAAAGATGCATCTATTCTCGGTACTAATCTAAACATAATAGTTGTTAATACTATTATTCTATTATAACTACTTAATTAATCTATATTAAGGCTGGGATTACAGTTAGTTTTAATAGTAACGTGTATAAGGTGTACCTTTGTTATACACGTCTGCCTCTTGCTACGTATCTTTACTTTTATATACTTTTGATTTATACCAATGGTGTTTAAAATTCAAATCAACTTGTTACACTCATACTTTGCCGAATACCTTCTTATAGTTATTGAAGCATAAACAGTTAATTTTTTTACATCTTTATAATTTTGTACGCGAGTTTGAATGAAAAACAATGCGTTCCCTTGTTTCCATTCCGCCAAAGTCAAGTTTAAAGTTAAACTATTTTTCTCAGATGTTAGTCTGGCATTTTTTGTATATTCTAATTCATTTTTTTAAAACATAGCAAATTAGATCTTTTAATTTATTGTATACTACAACGACCGGTTGAAGTAGGACATTTTAATTCTAAACTGAGACTTTTCAGGTGTAAGACCACAAGATCTAATGCTGTCAAAAAAATTGAAAATTTATATAAGATCAATAACTACAATAGGGACATATGGTAACCAACGTGTTCAAAGGGTGCCATAATATAACGTCTTATGTCATAAATCCATAATGACTATTGGTTTTGTAACTCACTCGAGTGTCTCATAAAGCCATAATCGCGAAATTATTAATATGGCTTCAAGAAACACTCGAACGAGTCATAAAGCCATATTGTGTTTTAAAAATTTAGAGTCATAATAAAATATAATTCGAATTGTATGATTGAATTAAAATTGTTGTATATTATCAAATTGTACAGTTACCATTATTATCGTACTATATTATTTGTTCTCTTACTTCATTTTTTCTATTTAATCAGGTAAATTAAATAACATATTTCTAATTTTTGTTCGCTTATATAGATCACCCTAAGTGGTGAAATTATTTAAAGCAAAAATCAATGAAGATAATGATAACCGCGAAAGCAAAACAACTGATATCTCAAGTGATTGCAATAATAATCAACTTTTATGGTGTAGTGCGCTAAGAAAAACCCAGAGAGATTTTTTTTTTACATTATAACCACTTTAAATTATGCTTGTCCTGTTACAATGAAATTGTACGTCATTCAGAATTGTGGGAGAGATTTAAGAGTTGCATTTAAAGTCAAGGTAATCGTTTTTTTCAGAAGTTTTTGATACATGGGAGATTCTGAATTAGGAGGGATTTTCGGTAAGAGATCAAAGACACTGACTACGCAAGATATATTTTGAAATAACAAGTGAATTATATGCCCCATTCTGACTTTATGACTCATTCGAGTGTGTTTTAAAGTCACATTAAAAAATTTTGCGAAACACTAAAATGAGTTATAAAGCCAGTATGGATTTACGACACTATGCCATCGTTAAAAGTCTATTCCAAGTGAAACCAAAAAAAATCATTCGAACTGAGTTCTTGAAATATCAAAATAACTTCACCTTTTTTTATTCTGTATTTGCTCTAAAAATATTTCAGAACTAGCTTTGTAACCCGTCATAAATGACGGAAGCAAAATAAATCGTAGTTTCTTTTTTTCTTTCATTAGATTCTTTATTCCGAAATTACAGTACTTATGTTTATATCACTTTTTAATTTTCTAAAACACATAAAAGAAATATTTTTTTTGTAGTCAAAACTTTGACAATTCTTTTATTTTTTATTTTTCGTAGGCTGGTGGGAATCTTCAGAAAGATACAATGAGCCCCGTAGCTTGACATATTATCTAGGATTCTTACCTACTAAACCACACCCTTCCTTAAAAAAATAATTTTTTTTGAGTGAAGTGAGTTACGCACACAATAATGACAAAAATAAAAGGTATAAACAGGTATAAGTAGTATAATGTATAATATTATACAATTCAAATATGCTGATATACACAGGTATATTATTAATAGATGAATATATTCGTTCAATATATTTTCTCTCTTTTTAATGGAAATTATTTTGATTGCTAGTGTTAGTACTTTTTGAAAATTTCATATATTACAAACTACTGCTACATTTTCAATATTTCAGAAACATGAATAATTATTGTTTTTTTTTTCAAATAATTTAACAACAATACTTTTCTGTGTAATAATAGAATACGGTAATAAAGTAAAAGAAAGTTTAAATTGAAAAAAACATTGTTATTTTTATTAAAATTGTTTTTGATTCCTTTTATTTTATTCATACACAAAGATTTTATTAATTTTCTATTTAAAAAAAACTATATTGGCCTAACACTAATCTTTTTTTTTTTTATATAACAGAAAAAGAAGTACCATACCAACAAATTTGTATAAAATGTTTGTATTTTTGTATGGTATACTCGTACTCACTTCCATTTAGTTATAATTCGTTAGTTGGGTTCCATTTAGTATAAATTATACCGTATTAGCGTTATTGTGGCCTCTGGGAGAGCAAATTTAAAAATGGGATCTTATTTTCATATAAATTTTGTCTTTTGTATACTGTATAAGGATCTAATTTTGCTATATGAATAAACTGTTATTATGGTATTGTGTTATTTTTATAAATATTCAAAATTTTGTATCTAAATTGGTAAAATTTACAAAAAATACAAAAACATTTTCATCAATAATTTTCAATTTAAAAAAAACAATGTTTTATTATCCGACGTAGATGTAGAGTTTATTATCCTACTCTACTTCTATCAAGTTCTATTGATTCAACAGTGAACCTGAACAGTGAAGCGAACAGTGAACACTTAACACTGAAAATAAAATAATATTTTTGGAATGGAGCATACAGAACATACAGAATACAGATACAGCAAATAATAAAAAAACAAAAATAATTAATATACAATAATGACAAAAATAAAATGTATAAGCAATAAAGTAGTATAATGTATAATATTATACAATACAAATATGCTAATACACATGTATATTATTGTGTATAATTTTAAGTAATAAGAATAACCTTTGAATGAATTATGTTTTTTTTTGTGTTAAATGCTGTTCGCCTTTTGGTTATTATACCATATTAAACTATTGATTAAATTTCTATTAGTCCTTATTATTATAAATCAAAAAAATTGTTTGTTTTATTTATATTATTATTATTATTTTTTATTTTTCCTTATTTTTTGCGAAGAAGACTAACATTAAATTAAAAAAATATAGTTCATGGAATCAATTTTTCCTGCAAAGGTTCAGCATGGTAGACAGGGATTGAAAAAAAGCACCAAAGCAATTTTTAAATTTGTATATGTGTTGGAGCGTTCCGTCGAACTTACAAACATCCAGATAAATGCAGAATAATATATATATATATAATTGAATGCTATTTTTGTCAATAAATAATAATTTTTTATCAAATTTTTTTTTCCTTCCATAATATATTATCCAAAATGGAGTTTATAATTCTAAGAAATTTAATTTTTATATTCAGATATACTTACATAATAAATCGCAACAACGATAATAAAATTTCAATACTACTTTAATAATTTTTTTTAATTCCATACTTCATTTATAGTCAATTTAATTTAATTTATATGCATATTCTGAAATAATTTATTTATTTTCACTATTTTTAAATTTTCATTCCATTCAAGTACACTTAAGAAATTTTAAAATCAAATTTCTGTAAAACGGAATATAAAAAAAAATTAATTTAAAAATTAATTCGAATAACCTTGACAATAAGGATCATTAATATTTTTAATGCAAAAAAATACATAACAAAAATAAAAAAAAATATTTTAAATTAAAAACATAAAAAAAATAAAATATCCTTAAAATAAAATTCGTTATAATAATTATTATGGTAGTGGTACGAGAATGAAAAAATAATGTCCCTGCCCATAATTAAATTTCAAACCAGAGAATAATTTCGTATAATAATTACAAAATAATTTAAAAACAGAATTTTTTTTTGTTATTAAAATTTTTTCAATAATATGGGCTGTTGCGTATGTATATAATATATATGTATGGATATAGAGTTGATTTATTTGCAATGTACATTGTATTGTAATTAATTAATTAATTAATAATAGGAAAGAAAAAACAAAATAATATATTGTATATATATTTTTTAATTCCAAACAATTTACTTGAATAATTTTTAATCCACTGTCTTGAATTATTTTTTATTTATCCTGGTTTGAATTTTTGTATATATTTTGAATTTTGCTATTCGAATTGCATTGTCAGGTCGTTTGTATAAATTATTATTATATGGACATTAACTGAAATTATGAATGTTGTGTGGTGAAAATATAAGTGAAAATTTATGTATCTCCATATCTTGCAGTTTGTGTGTATATGATACTCATCATTAAATATACAGATACTAGCTTTAACTGCACCTAAATAAGTTCATATGCAACTTAAGGAGAAATCAGAGAAAAATTTTAAAAATTGTTTTTGATTTGTACTTTTCAACATTTGTAAAATAGATTAGTTATATAAATTGTAAGTAATAGCTAGTGGGCTAAAATTCTTTCAAAATTTCGTATGACTTAAAGAATTTGCTTTGACTTCGGTTCAAAAGTTAAATATTTTGCAGGTTTCTCTTGTTAACTCTGTGCCCTATTTTGGGGGATTATAACACAATTTATCTTGTCCTAACACAATTATCTTGGAAATTCTAGAAAATAGCAATTCTTTTGCATTTTCCGTAGCATGATATATTCCGTTCTATCGTTTGCTTTGATACAGTTATTTAAATTTGTTTACTTAGAATTATTACTTATAAAAGTGTACTTATTATGAATGTCAACTAATCTTTGGGGTATGATGTTTTTTGGTATACAGCTAAATAACTAAAGAATAGTTTTTAGGAATTGGATGTAATAATATTATACAAATAATATTTGACCAAACTGATTTATTTAATTGAGAGAATACTTTCCTTTAAAATCTGTCCCTTTGTTCATATTAAGTCGCTAAAAACTCCTCTTTCTTTTTCGCACTTATTAAGCTATTTTCTCCTAGAAAAGCTTTAAAATAAAATGTATATGTGCGAAAGAGAAAGAAGAATTTGCTATTACAACTGCGATTATAAATGTGAACGCAGTCCATTCAAATTTTTATAAAAATATAATAGTTTACGTCAAGAACCGATTGAAACCTTGACGATTAATTTACATCGTGGAATTTTGAAAATACTTGCTTAATCGAAAATTGAACAACACAAGAGTTAGAAATACTTTTTCGAATCACTGGGGTCGGCATTATATCTTATCTTTGAAATGCCATTATAATTTTCAGGACCATACGTTTGACTTAAAATATTTCTTCTTTACTTGGACATGAATTGTAATGATCCCACAGAACTATAGTGTGTGAGTGTTTTATAAATTGTCACCTTCAGTGTACCGTTTGTAGAGTTCAGTACGTAAACACATTGGTACTTGTATTCCTTATCAGGGTTATAAGCATCCAACTACGCAAAGCAGAATCAGTAGCTTGAGTTCATTTACCATATTAGCGCATACTTTTTAGTATTAGCGAACTTGAGTTTAAGTTGATTTTGGTTGATTGATTTGGGTTTTCTTATTTAGAATTCTGTTACTGTTTTTATTTACATAGATCAAGGCTTCTGAGCTTTGAAACGTTAACCTGTGCTAACAAGGAACAATCAAATATAAGATAATCGTTATCAAACGTTTTCCTATTCTTCCAGGCCAGTTGTCTGCCAGTTCCATTATTCATTTTTCTTTCTCCCTTGTTTTATTTATTTTCTATCTGAGCAGAATATAATTCGAAAAATTGAAAATCATGACCTACGAATACAGTAATTAAATACCGTTAATAGTGCCGTAAGCCAAAAATTACAAAATACCAATAATATAATAAGTAAAAAAAAAAAAAAAAAACAAAAAAACAACGAAACAAAACAAAATTAGAGCGAATGAAAAACCGAAAATTGATGGCTTTTTATAAAAGAGGCAAAATATTTTTTTGAGACAATGCAATGCACAACAACGGTAATTATTTTGTTTATGGATGAATAATTTTTCGAAAAACAAAATAAAAATAAAAAAATATTTACGCGATTTTTAAATATAAAATCTTTTTTTTTTGTTTTTATGTTAATTTTTGTGTTAATCTATCTCTTTCTTTCGTACAAGCTGCATTCATTGGAAAAGTATTTGTGCCAAGAATTTTTCTTTTATATTATGCAAAAATTTTACTATATAATCGTAAACTTAATGGAAATACTTAACATGAATAATAATAGAAGGAGAAAATTTTCATTTAAAGGAGGACTTCAAACCAATTTTCATAGTTTGAAAGAATTTCTGCCGGTAGTTGGATACCTTTTTTAATATTTTTATATTTTATACTAAGTTATTTTAAAAGTACCCTTATGCCATAACTTTGATACTTACAGGTTAATAAATTTTGTGCCTTTTTAATGCAAAAATAGATTTGCAGGCTCTTGAATATTGTAGCATTTAGTTTGGTCATTTTATAATGTTAATCAATCTCAAAAGTGCTTAGAAGCGAAAATATTCTTTGAATATTTTCATATAGAAAAATTATTATGCCATACAGTTTAGTATTGTTGGTAATAGAAGCGAAATTTTAATGAGAATATGTGACTTAAATGAATTGATTATGGTAATGAAGATATACATATACATATCACAATCTTATTTTTAAAAAGTCATTTAGAAATCTAATTACAAAAAACCCAGTTTTTCCTTATAAAAGGAAATTTTAAACGATTAGATTTACAAAAAAAACTCTTTTTCGTACAAAACTGTTGTGAAAACTACCTTTTAATTTGTTTAACAGGTTAATGGGTTAAATCTGACTCAATAAACTTAAGAGCCGTGTGTTGTCGTTAGGTTGTCTTAAAGAAGTGTTTAATAAGATTTAAACTCGCCAAATACTTCATTGCCATTACTTCATCTATTATTGAGCCGATTCCGCAATTGCATAAATGTTGAAATTGACATTTTAAGGTTAGAATATTATTTTTGGCTCATCATCTTTAGAAGTCTTACCACGAAGTTTTTCCCACGACACGAGTGACCTATTAACTTTTGTTGGCTGGTTTTCCAAATATATTCGTATACATTTTAATTCAAATACGAAATTTAACAGCAATAGAAATTTAATTTCCGGTGATAAAAAAAGTATTTTGTGTAATTGAACTCAGATTGATATAAAAAGAAATCAAAAAGGCAAAAATAATTCTAGAGAAACATAATCTGTAAACCACGTGCAGTGTAGGTTATAAACTTTGAATAGAGAGCAATACACTGTTGTGTAACAATAAATCATTGTAGTCCTATACAATTTATTAATTATGTTGTTTTAATTTCTATGGCAATTAGCAACGTCTTGTTACCGTGACCTGGCATATTGACTAAGCAGGAAAAAATATGGCACTTCCAAAAATGTACAGTCACAACCTCTCTTACAGTTATTTTTATAATTCGTTAATTTTAATAAAGGTTAGCAACAAAGCATATTATAATATGCACAATGACTTATTACGTGCTATTAAAGAAAAGCATCACGAAGAAACGGAATTCAAGAAATACTCAAGTTAGTAAATAAAGTTATAGAACAATATATAATACAACAATTTTAAATTTAATTTTAGTTTTATGTGAAATGTCTCCGACAAATAGTAGTTGTGGCATATTTCCGTAGTTATTATACATAAAAACAAAAACATTGTTATACCCAAAATATGATTCCATAGGACAGAGGTAGAAAAAGCTCTAGAAAAACTAAGTAAAGAGAATGAGTGTAGAAAAGATTGTTTAAATAGTTTATAAATCTGTACTTAGCAAATACTCATCACTTCTCAGAATGTCAATTGAAATAAGGATGCAATATTTAACATCTCATCCAAAAAAAGCTCAATTCTAGCCTCACAATAATTAGACAGTGTAAACAACAGAATATATAATAAAAGGGAGAATAACTTCAACCATCCACTTACAATATTTCGGCAAATATTTTCTGAATTTACGACTTTTTCTAAATAATCTGTTTTATAATTTCATTACAAACGCCTTTCTATCGAAATCACATCATAATATTCATAATTATAACTTTATACATTATATTGTCAATATTTACTTAATATTTTAAAAATAATTTTAAAATATTTTAATTCATAACGATAACATGAGAGAAAATTTATATTTAATTTTCTTTATTATTTTAAAATGTTTTTAATTTTCTTTTAATTTTAAACTTAAAAAACAAAACCCCTTCAGTCAACCACTCAACACAACCATATGTACATAAATGGAAATAGTAAAGAATACTGATTAAAGTGGTAAATAAAAATTGCATGTTCTGAGTCCTTTTTAATAAAATTTCAGCATAAACTTGCACTGCAAATTGTAACTGTAATAATAAAAACCAAACCATAATAATTATTGATTTCTTTTTATTTATTCAAAAGAATTTAAAAAAAAAATTATAAAAAAATGTTTTTTTTTTTAAAAGAAAATAACTTACATTAAAACTTATTTTAAGGATATTTACTTAATCCTTGTTCGTTTGCCCTCTTAAGTACATAATATCATTTTATGTACAATTTAAAAATTTCATAGTTCATAAAAAAATAATAATAATATAAAAAATTAAAAAAAAAAAATTTAAAATTAAAAACAGTGCAAAGTGCAAACACCCTTAATAAATCGTTTGTTTATTTTTTATTGTAAGTGCATAGCTTAGAGAGGACTCTGTGTATTTATATAAAAAAAGTATATGTATTTATACATATAAAAAAAAAACAAATAAAATAAAAGAAAATTGCAATATTTACAGGACATGACATGACATTTTGATTGATTTACACGCTATATTTTTGAACAAGCCTATAATTTTATGATTTTTTTTGTTTTTATTTTTCTAATTTGTGTTGGTGTATGCCATCGTTTTGAATGATAATGTGTTGATATAATTGTATGCATTTTAGTATACAGTGACTAGCAGAAATAAATTAACACATATAGCTATGTAGAAGAACATTTTCCATCAATTGATCACTTGAATTGCGGGCTTTCGTCATTTTCGTTTTGAATGACATTTTACACTGTGTAACCATGCACACTGTAGATTGTACTTTCTTACATTTTGTACTATAAATTTTCTAAATTTTTAAAAAATCTTAATTTCAATAAAAATACGACCCTAACCATTATTAATTCGGACACTGCAAGTTTTAAAAATATTTCATTTTTATAGATTTTTTTAATATTCCAATTCCTTGTTTTGAACCTTGAGTTCCTTGAATCCAAATAGCGTCCTGCTCATGTGCAACTTGCAATTTGTGTATACACGATTATGTAACACTTTCAGGCAGATTTTGAGTGTATGGCTCATTAAACTTATTAATCGGTGGTAATCGCATTTTTTGGCATTAGATTATTTCGGAAGGGTGAATGTTAACTTTAGCCAATATTGTGGGAAATTCCGGTATTAAAAATATTATTGAACATTTTTTGGAGCACAATGAGGTTTTTATCATTGATCAGTTTGGTTATCTCTGACGGAGTCTCGTCTGGTCCTACAGCTTTATTATTTTTGGATGACATAACAACTTTTTTGATTTAATCTTTGGTTATATGCGTCTCGGATGGTGTTGTAGACGTTTTAATATTGTACACGGGACGAATAGAATCACAAAATAATTTCTTAATATATTCTTCTCAGCTTTTAGGTTTTTCATTAATTTCAGTTATTATTTGACCGTTTTCATTGAGAAGTGTTGAGGTATTTTTTGTACACCCCTGCGGTTTTTTGTGAAACTTTTTGTGAAGTCATCATGCAGGTGTTGTAGTTTTTCAATTTCATAACATTCCTGTTTTAACCAATTTTCTTTTACTATTCTTACCTAAAATATGTTTGGACGTTACATTTAGTATAGTTTCTGTGTGTTCCCAGATGTTATCATTTTCTTCTATGACGAGACGTAATTGATCGTTGATTGCATGTTTATCAGCAGTGGGCGCATATATTTGTATGATGTTAAGTGCTACAAGTTTTGTATTAATGTTTGTCAAAATAACTCTGTCAGAATGTGGTATGGTTATGTGATGTTTTATGTGTTCAGCAACTATAATGCCTACGCCATTTCGGTGGTTTGGTATATCGTTCTGCGAGTAATACAATTTTGCATCGTTTGTATGACACTCACAGCAATTCGTCCACCAAGTTTGGCTTATACCAATCAGAATATCAATTTTGAGGCGTTGCATCTCTTGGAATGTGTTTGCCAGTTTACCTGCTTCAAATAGGCTACTAACGTTCCAGGTGCCTATACTTATTGTTGTTTTTTTTTTACCAACGGGGATTCTTTTTTTGCCGCAGACTGAGAGGGTTTTTTTTCTATTTGACTTATTTCTAGAGAAAAAGTACTTAAGTGGTTTCCCATTGCTTTCTGGAGGGTTTGCCAGAGTTTTCCTTCCTTATAAATCAGCCAACCTTAGCATAGGGAACAGATAGACACTGTTTGTAGTCGCTCATTATAGGACAGACTTGTCAAATATTTCTCTGACCTACCGATATATTCTGAAAAACCCAGTATTGTCTGTTTACTGACCCATTTTGTTCACCAGGTTTGGGTACCTGATATTTCGATTGCGCTGGTTGATATTTCGATTGAGAGTTAAAACTTGGTGTTGAGTAGTAGAGGCTAGGGTAAGCATATCTAGAGCCTGACAGCTATATTTCGCTTGATACCCCCCTAAGATAATTGACAATATAAGAATTGATATAATTCAAAGATAATTGAAATAATTTATGAAAATAATAATTAAAAAGTAATCCAGTTTTGATAAATTTATATGATTTTTTGAGAGAAATTATGTACATTTTATTTTAACCCTCACTTTACTTTATGGATTTTAAATGAAAATATCAAATTTTAAAATCAAAATTTAAATTTTAGAAAAACTTTTAAATTGTGTATGTATCTAACTAGATATAGATAAAAACAAAATTAACGATCTGAAAACATGCATTTTGAAAACAAGGTGTTAACTAAACAAAAAAAAATATTATTTTGAACATTTAATAAACGAAAAAAAATTATAAATTATAGATAATAGTGTTAATTATATAATTCCTAATCATTTGTTTATTATATGATAGAAAAAATTAGAAAAAAAAATATGTACATACATTAGAAATGTCTAGAAGTATGTCAAACTAATAATGTTATAATAGTGAAAATATTTTTAATAATAATGTTAATTAGGTAAATAGGATTCGAATGAAATTTTTCCGCAGAATATTTAAAGAAAGCATTTTTTAATGGAAAGTCTGCGATTCAAAATTAAAAATATTTTGTATTTCCTTTTAAACATTCTAATTTATAATATTGCATGTGTAAATGTTTAATAATACTCAAAATTTTATAGTTTTACTTATTCTTTATTTTCATAATAATTTTAATATTACGACATTTATCGCTCTTATCTATTTTCCAATGAATGTACTCACCCTGCTTGAAATACTTATATGTTATTTAGATAATATCTAAAAAATTATTACTCTTAAATATTTATAATAATTAAGCTACTCTCTGATATATTCTAAATTTAGTAATATAAACTAGAAAATATTCATAACAATATGATAATTCAATGTAGAAGTCTGCAATTATTGCGACTAATCATAACAACCTAAACCTATACAATTTGCGTATGTAAATTAACTTATACACGCTGGGTGGCGCTGTAAGTAGAGCGCTTAACTTTCATAAGGCAAAAAATGCTTTCTGGATTCTACCTGATGGCCCAGTACCCTTTATTATTGGGATAAAATAAATGATAAATAGTTGTGAGTTTTGCTATTGTGAAGGCGAAGTACTCTACATTAGATATAGTTTTCCATATTTATTGTATGTGATTGTATATTCTAAACGTCTGTGTAAAAGCAGTTAGGGTTAGGGTGTCAGTTCATCCCATAGACTTGGAATTATATAAAAATAATGCATAATATTTCATCCGCTCATAGGTGAACAATTTCACGATTTTTCAAGACAGAGCTATGATTTATTTCATTAGTATCGAAAATAATGAGAATACATAAACTGTTTTCAATATAAGAATAATTGCTCAGTTAATATCGACATGCAAAATTAGTCTTGCAGTACTGTATACAACAATAATATTATTTGAATAATTATTTAATTAAAATATGTCAATGGGCCTAGAACAAGCCAAATCTGTCTTAGATTTGATATTTTCATTAAAAATACATTGGAACAAAATAATTATTGTTCCTTTAATTATCCATATTCATTTTTAATTTTTTTTTATTTTATTTTATTTTCTAGACTTAACAGAAACTTGAGTAAAAATCATAATATTTATTCAATTCATAATATTCCTACCTATACTTTGTTAACTAAATAATTAATATTCTAAATTATTAATAATATTTCACTTTAATGTATAATTATGAATATGAGAGCATAAAACATACGTGGAAATTATTTTGCATACACAGCCTAAAAATAATAACCTGAATAAAAAAAAATATATTAAATCAAATTAAACCTTCATTCTGGTTAAACTTAACTTATTTATTATGTACAGAGTAAGAACTTACATTACTATTGCATATATATACAACAAAAATGAATATTCCATTTTATTATTAGATACTATTATTATTATGATTATTATATTATTTAATTAAGTACGTAGATTTGATATTAGATTTTTATTCACCAACTTAAATTACCTGAGGGCAATTGAAAATGAACGAACATGTAAATTAGAAAATATCCTTAAACTATGTATATAAATACCGTTCTAATTTTTTTTTCTTCTTCCTACTACATTATTTCTTAAATATTACATCTGACTATTTTCACATGATATTACAATAATTGTAAAAAAAATAATGGTATAGTGATGATGGTAGTGTTAGTAGCGATGGTGTTATTTTAAGAACAAAAGAAAAATAAAAGTAAACGCGTGCCGTGTCGCAATTTCAAATTATTAGGGTTGAAATATTTTTGTTTTAATTTTTTTTTTTTCAAATTTATATCCTTTAGGCAGTTTTAATACTTTCAATATTATGAATGTTTTTGTAGATACTCTATTTCAATAGAATTTTCTGTTCTAAACTAAAAGGGGTATACTTATACTTATTTCTTGTATGGAGGTAATATAATATTTATTGTATAGAGAATATAAGTATATAAGTACATAACATACCTATTATGTCATATTAAGAACAATTAAATATGAAGAATTGCGTAAAATATTATTGACGTTTACAAAAAAAAAAACATAATATATATTATAATCTTCGAATTACACTTCACATTTTAAAAAAGCAAAAAACCAAATAACGATTTTTAATAATGTCACTCATGTGGTTGCTCTTCAAAGTGAAGCGAAAAAATTTAATGTTTTTCTCTTGATATTAAAATGTTTCCTAATTAAATTCAAGAGTAAGTTTATAGCGCGTTAAAAATACTCAATAAAAAATTTGTATTTAGGGGTGTTATAAAATTATTAAATTTTATGATACTAGATTTTTTGTAAATTCTTGGATTTATACTGGATTTTGTTATCTTGGGATTTTGTGAAATCAACATCGTTATTATATTACATAATCGCATTAACCTTTTCACGATGATTTCGAATGGACACGTTACAGTAAAATTTTAAAATAATTTCGTTAAAAAATGTGTACTAAATTTTAAATGTGGTAATAGATTGCACTTCTTACGTCGGTCCGTTAGTCTTTATCTGTGGTACACCATGTGTCCCAACAGACTTATGAAATACATTTCGTCGCTAGTAATTGTACTGTCGTACATCACAAAATTGAAATAATGAACTAAAAAAGTAATCTTTATGAATTTTTAAAGCTCTGTCGATCTCTGCATTCGACGTTATTCTACGCAATAAAGATGCAAAGATATTTCATTGTTTCTTTGATGTTAGCGATACCGAGATTAATGTTTTTATTCTTATTTTGACTTAAATACCAATTTTCTGGATATACGACAAAATGGCGATGCAAATTAGTGTTTTCTCGAACAATTATTTTGGCGTAAGTTAGCAAACAACAGATTGTTACTGTGTTTTTAATTTTATTATTGGACCGTATGTGTTTGTGAAGAGTGGAGTGGAGTATATCACAATAGTAGCATCGCAAAAATAATATTATTTTGTCGTATGTGTGGATTGTTGTTGCTATGTGGTAAATGTATTAGAAAAATATAGCTAATTTCTTTTAGTATTGTTCAAGTGGTTGACAGTAGAATGGTTGTATTTGTTATTCAATCAATAATTCGTATGTGATACTTTATATGTGATATCTAATGAGATCAGAGTTGTAGCACCTGTAACTGTAAGTTTACATAGGGTAAACATAAAACCGATAAGTTCTTAAAAGTTCTCTGAAAGTATCTTATTATTGAAACTTAAAGAATTAAGCACAAGGGCATATTTATTTTACTATTTACCTTCTAATCTTCAAAAAAATAATGTAATAAAATTAAAAACTACTTTTAAAACCAAAAATTGTTAAAATACAGTTCTTTTTAATAATTCAAATTTTTTTGAGGCAGATGGAATAGCCCTTTCTCATAAACATATAAATGGAATACATAAAATACACCCTTCTTTTATATTATTAGCCAAAACTTATGTCGGAAAAGGAATGGGATAGTTAGAGCGAAGAAAAAGAGAAAAAAGAAAGAGAAAGTATTGGTGGTAAATTAAACATATAAAAACTACACCTTTTTGGGAATGCTTGTAGTGGAATGCGATTCTACTTCGAAGTTGAAGTGAAATACTTGAACGGCAGGTATTTCCACGGTGTAGGGATGGGTATTTGTAGTCTCTCGCGTTTCTCGACGGAATTACTCAAGAGCTTCTGTGATTTGAGTTCTTCCTACTCCCATGAGATATCTATAAAACAGAGCTAGTGCTCCAACGATACGACGATGACCAAGTGGAGCCTGTGTTGATGAAACATTTGTATTATCAATGAGGAGAATATCGCGTTTTTGTACTCTATCAAAAAAGCTTAAAACCGTCTTAGATGAGAATTGTACTCCATCTTGGGTCGTATGTAGGCTCTTTATAGATATTATGCAGATCTTTAGGTGCAAGATCTGCCTTACACTAATTTAAGAAACCCAAACATTTTGCGGCGCATTTCGCAATATCGAAATAATGGTCATTCCAGAATATATTTTGATTAGCTCGCATTTCGAGAACGTTAGTTTTTTAGTCGTTTCGCCGTAAGCTTTCATCTGAAACCTTAGAAAACGTTCGAATGGCGTTAGTTTTTGATTAACTAGACAGCGTTAAGTTTCGGAAGTGTTAAACTAAACTCTGTTTAATTTACCCCACTTGGAACTACGTTTAAGTCATGGTTTACTAAATCATGGTTTACCATGTCACCCATTATTGTTCTTTAACGTAAATTAAGGTAGCTATATATAACATTAGATTTGTTAAGAAAATTGTAGGATACTACAAGGGTGCTGTCATTTGCAAAACTATGGATCGGGTTGAAAGTTGTTTGCAGGAGATCATTAATAAATAATAGGAAGAAAGTTGGAAGAAGGACGGAGTTCTGTGGAATACCAGGATCAATTTGAAGTTGATTTAGATGTTATTCCATCAACTGAAACTCGAATGACCTGATTCGAAAGAAAACTTTCAACCCATTTAAAGAAAATTGAACCTAGACCCATAACATGCCATTTTGCTATTAGAGCACTGAAATATCTAAGGCCGCAACAGCAACTTCACCAGAGTGATGTAAGCTGGTGTTTAGTCAATGGCAGAGAGAAGTTATAAAATCACCAGTTGAACTGTGGACTAAGAAGCTATATTGACGATTATGAATTATACCAGTGCTATTAAGATATATCATTATCTTCTTTTTCATCAAGATTTTCATAGTTTTGAAGGAAATGGACGTGATAGTCCCAGTCAGCTTAATGTTTATGGCCAAAATGTTCTTTTGGGAAGATTATTTGGGCTGACCAGTGGCACATGGTGTCTAGTACTTACAAGACAATATAGTGGCCAGAGCCACCTATGGGAAAGTCAACAGAGATGGTATATTTCTCTGGGTGTGGGAGCAGGACTAAATCCAAAAGTTGTTCGTTCTGATCGTCTACTTTCAACAAGTTGAGAAAGATTGAAAAAATTCGGAAACGTTTCAATTTGCTTGCCTTCGGTTCTATTGTGACTCGAAAAGAAAAGCATAGTTTATAAACATTAAAATCTGCTGCCAAAAAAATCTCGAGTTCTGGATAGTTTTGCGGAATTTAATTCACTGAAATGTTACACAATGGACTTGTTTTTGGCATACAGTTCCGCTATGTACTTTACCTTAGAATTATTTCTTTTCAATCAAAATTTAATAAACTTTTGTACAATCTACCATACACATAGTCACTCACTCATCTTTAAATACCCAATAAATTCTCATTAACCAAATGTAATATTTCAAAACTGAAAGTCAATTTCCGTTTCAATTTGATTGGAAATTTTTATTATTTATTATCTTTATTTCAATTTCTATTATTATTATTATTTCATCATTACTATCATCATCAATATCATCATTAATAATCATCATTACATTTAAGTTGATGTCATGATGTCATTTATTTCCAATTCAATATACATTTAGTTAAGTTGAAACCCTCGCCTACTTACTGAATGTAGGCAGGTCTATATTTTATTTGGTAAATATATAATATTTCATCCTAGCTATATACAAATATTTTCATTTAATTGAAAATAATTTTAGTTGACAGGCGATGGTATCATTTTGCCCTCTATTATACCCAAATTTTTAAACTATAAATGATACAAAAACAACAACAAAAAATTTTTTATTTCTGTTGCTCCTACTCCATTTGTAATATTATTTTAGATGGTGGTGTGGTGTTACTGATTTGTTTCAAATGTAATATAGCATTGAAACGGATGAAGTTGTCTAGACAAGAAATTACACTTATGTTGTTTTCGGTGTTATGATATGTGTTATCAAAATTTAGAACGATTTCAGTTATAATTCATGTTTAGAGATGAAATTTTTGGAATGGGCATTATTCGAACAAAATTTTTTTTTTTATCTTATTTTTTGGAAAATTAAAGTATCGAAAACTGTAATTCTAAGTTAAGCACATGAATTCAATTTTTTACATAGAATTATTTAAGAGGGAGATGTACATATATTATATGTTACGTAGATACTTTCAAGGCTTTAAATTAAAATTAAAGAATATTTAAAAATAAAAACAAATTACACCTCAGAGAGAAGATATTTAAAAAATACTTTCAAAATTAAAGATTTCGATTTTTTTTTTTTTGCTTGATAGAAAAGTTTATATTTGATTCAATTAGAAAAGTTTTTCTTTTTAGTTGTGAAAAGACAAACAAAACAAGTAAATTTAAAAAAAAACCAAACCAAAAAAAAATATACATAAAAAAAGAGAGTTTAATTCTACTTATTTATTAGCTTCTGTCAAAAAAAAAAAAAAAACTGACTGAATAAAAAGAGAATGAAAAAATCAATTTAGAAATAATAAAAAGTAGAAAACAATTCCATCACAATTTCTTTTTTAATTCGGGAGCTCCTCTGTTAGTAACACTTGAAACAAACTTTTATTTATTTTTTAGGAAAGTTTTTATTTTTTATTTTTGTCATGAAATTTAGGAGTACAATCACGCGAAATGATTAGTATCATTAAAGTGATAAAATACAAAAGTTTTGTGGTAACAATTTAAATGTATTGGGGAGTATGAGAGTCTAAAAAAATTAAAGAGAAATCACAAAATGAGGGGTAGGAGAATGAATGTAAGTTATTTAACTTTAATAATATTAATAATAAAATTTGTATAGAAAATAATACATTTTTTCATAAATTCAAAATCCATAAAATTGTGCCAAGATTAATCCTGGCAAAGTATTATTATTATTTCTGGATTTCGGTTCGTGGATTTGTTCAAGAACCCTAATTTTTTTAATATTGAAAAAATTTTCCCGAAGGTTTTCAGTTTTGCTTACACAAAATGATTCAAAAGCTAAAAGTCTTACACACCGGAAAATGGTTATTTAGGTACTCTCTCAAAAATAAACAAACGTGTTTTTGACATTTTTCTGAAAATTCGTACGGGTTCGGCTAACTGCCACACAACTACTACAACCAACTAAGGTTTGTTGGTTTTTTTAAAAACAAAAATTTAAGAAAACCGATATTGTAGAAAACTATGTTTCTTCATGGAGACTGAAGATAAATTTTAGTAAATACGAGACAATTCTTAACGAGATAATCTTTCCTAATATCACTTTTCTTTTCACAAAAATTGAAGACAATTTTTGATCAGAGCACAAGATGAAACAAATATAAATTCAAAAATTGCAGTGAAGTACTTTTTTTCTGAACATGTAAAAGTCCATATCATAAAAACATCAAATGCGTTTTTTATGTCGAAAAGTCTATTTTACTCAAAATACTTATCCTCAAGAGTTAAAATATTAGAATACCAAACAATCATTAGACCAATTATAACTTACGGGCGTCCGATCTGGTACAATATTAGTGCCTCGTTAATGGGGGCATAAGAGTATTCGAAAGGAAATGTATCAGGGCTTGCCTAGCAAAATACCGTAAAAAAAATAGTGAATATAAATAAACATTATTTATTTAATAAATCTATTTATGATAAAGCGAATATAATAAGAATTAATAATTTTATAATTTCATTAATCAGAAAACATTTTCTTAGAGCACAAAATATTACCGAAAATAGCTCTATTTGCCACTCAATTTATCCATAAGAAACATATATAACAAAAACACTTAATTCAGGTTATATTCCCCCTGAAAATTTTCTATATTTAAATAAATACAAATAAATACAAAATGGGAATAATGAGCTGATTCTCTACCATTTCAAAAGAAGAGCCACAAACAAGAAAATTAATCAAAATATCAGCCTACTTAATATTACTGACTTAACATTTAGTACAGATATATCAAATAAAGACTCCAGACAGCACATCAATAAAAACAATTACTGGCGGTTAAAATAACTTTGAAAACCTAATGCAAGTAGTATTGTATACTGGACGTACTTTTAATTCCTATTTTTACTGTAAAATTTTATAAATTAGTTGTTAAGAATAGTAAAATAACACTAAATAAAGAATCAACAATAATAATAATAATAATTTTTTCCCTTTCCCTAAAATTCCTTCCCCAAATTCCCACCTTAGCATTAGGTTTCAAAAAATTTCTAACTCGTTATAATATTACTAGAAGAAACCCCCGGGTACATACCCCACCGAGCAAAAGAAAGGAATTTTTCTGTGAAACAACACAATAAGTTCATTTTTTGGTGCTCGATAACATAAACGTAATTGCTTTTTTTCAAACACATGCAATTTGGTAATATCATTTAAAAACTCCTTTAATTTCAGATTGAATACTCGTGTTACTAAATCAGGGCGATCTGAAGAGTTTTGAAATGAATGTGGTTGAAATTTGATTTCTGGCCAAGCTAAATTACATGTAAACGTGATGAAAAGATCGGGACGATCAAATTTTCTAACCATAGCCATATTGTCTTGATAAAGTTTTGACATGAAACTCGGCCCACCAATAAATGACGATGGAAGTATAAATAAATTTCCGACCCTTATATTGTTGTAACTACTAAAGCTATGGTCTAAAAGTCCTTAATAAGAATCCACACGAAAAGATTTTTGATTAGAACGAATATACATTAAACGATTGGCTTCTACACGTGCACAAGCGTATACAATATACTGCCGAAATAGTGAAGAGGTTAAAAATATTTGGTCTGACTGCTATTTTAAATGAGTAAAATTGGAGAGTGGTTATATTATTTCTTACAGCTGTAGACACAGTTCTATTTTGGCACATATTTGTAGTCCATCCGAAATCCTCATTAGGAAAAAAAGAGGAAAAATCATTGGATCTAAATGCTTAGATAGGAAATTAATTCGTTTAATGCTTCTACTATTAGTAAATTAACGCAACCTCATATGTATTTCTAGGTGCATTACTCTTTGGTCATCACCTAAATTTCTTGTAAAAATTAAGGATACTTGGTTTATTTGACAATTATTTTGTGCGGCATACGCTGATTCGGTTTCCAATGCTTCTCGAAGCTTACGATAACTTAGAGCGTAAGGAGAAATGTTATGGAAAACATTACCGATTGTTGTCATAATTTCTGTTAGACAACCTGAGTTATACGAATTATTCATGCGCATATTGACAGCGATATCTGTATCATAAAGAAATAATTCCGCATATGAAATACCGGTATTAACTTGGGCTCTTTCTACATTCAAATTTAAGTCGATTGGAATTTTTTCTGTAACTGGGTGATAAACTTCACCACACGGAAAAAAATTTTGCGCCGATTTTGCTAATTTTTTGGCGAATACCAATAAATATTTGATTGATTTTGGGATAGTACAGTTTTAAGGAAATTCTCCTAAAAATTTACGAAATATTTGTCGTTTTATATTCAGATTAAGTGCCAAAAAATTCGCAGCATATGTTAATTTCTTATGCAATTTATTCGAAAATAATAGCTAGCTATATTGAACCGCTTTACCAATATTATTAGTTGTTTTAATGCAGTTCCCTTTAATTTTATAGCGCTCATGTAAAATGTTTTGGGGTACAAGCTTATTTTTTTATTACTTTTGTGAAAATAATTTTTGTAAATCAATGGTCAATCTTACAAATCCAAAGAAAAAACCTGCATGAATAGATAAATAAATTTACGAATATCGTTAAAAGATTTGGGGTAAAGATAAAAAAGTTTTTAGGGAAAAGACAAATATTTTTTTGATAGATTGTTAATTGATTTAGAGGAGCATGTTAATTTGTCCAGTTACTTTGGTGTACTGAATTCACAAAAAATCTTCAGTATTGATAGGTAAATAAATTTACGAATATCGTTAAAAGATTTGGGGTAAAGATAAGAAAATTTACATATGTAGCGAAATTATTTTATGAATGATATTAAAAGCTTTATTGTAATGATCAGAAAAATTGGCATGATTGGCTAAATTAAGTATGTCAAAAGTTTTTGGCGTTAAGAGCCCAATTTTAAGAGATTGTTAATGAAAAATGTTGCTACAAATCCATGGAATGTGGCAAATAGTTGCTTTATATATTTTGATGAGTGTCGTTCAAAACTTTGTAATATATATCTAATTTTGTAACATTGTTTTTATAAAATATTTTCTAAAATTTGTGGTGATTACGGATGCATTTGAATATTGATTTTAACAATATGAAGTATTTTTTTTTTAACCCTTTAATAAATAAGTTTAAAAATGGTATAAAATTTAAAAATCTTGTGTTGTTTTTTATTTTATTTATTAACTTAAGTATAGTATACATACAGAAATAGAATTTACTTATACACATAATGTAAGTTATATAAAATAATGAACTTATAATAATATTTCGTAGGTACCTACTTATATTAAATTAGAAAAATTAAATTTTCCATGTTGTGCATTGAATAAATTTGTAATCTATTTTCTAAATTAAGTATGCTTAAATTATTTGTTCTTTCTACTACAAAAGCTTGCTTATGGTCATCATAATAAAGACTATTCAATTTTTCAACAACAAATTTGGTTGACTCATCAGAAAGTACAATAACTGAAATAATTACTCCAAAAATTTTATAAGAACTTTTAAATCTTAAAACAATGAATACCACCAGGCATTTTATGTATATTGGATCCCATCGAAACAAAAGCATTAGAACTGTTATATTGTCTAATAAATTCCCGAAAATTTTGACTTATTCGATCAGTATCAATATACAACCTTTTAATTTCGATTGGAAAATTCGGATTAAAAGTCAACAGATTGGACAATTTTCCTTGATGGCAACAATTCGATTTTAATTTACTTTTAAAATAAACTGCAGTACAATGAATAAATAAGAACGAAAACGGTCCAAGATCATGTGTTTGAGGATACAAAAAATTTCTAGATTCTAAAATAGCGGACTTATAACCAGGTTTACGTAATTCAAGGTGAATTATATTTCGATTTTGACTAATTAAATTATTTCGTTGTTCAGAACGCCGTAAACGTTATTGTTCCACTTTTTCCCTTCGTCTTTTCCTGTTATAAGTCATAAAATATTCTCGCCTATAGTCCATTTTTAATTTATTAAATTTAAAAATAAATAAAACCTAAAAATTTTTACTTTTACCGTTTTCTTTTTTTCCAGAAAATTTTATATAGTTTTACTTACTCAGTAAATTTTACCTACAGTTTTTGTTACAAACAATCTTTTCTATTTATCTACAATCAATCTGCTACCAAGAAACTTTTTTCTATAATATTTTTTATTTATTTTTTATATTTTTTTTGTATTTTCTTTTAATTTTTTTATTTTTTTATTTAATTTTAAATTAAAGAAATTTGGGTATCAATATAATTTTAATTACATATACTTAATGTATGTAGGCACTACATTCAATAAAATTTCCTGAATCACTAATTTTCTATATTCATATGCTTAGGTAGGTACACAAATATTTTTTTATTTATTTGTTATTTAGGTATATTTTTTTACTTTTTCTTTTAGTTTCTAACTAATATGTTTTAATTCTAGACTAATAAATATACCTATCACAATAGTTTTAATCACAAACTATATAAATACAGTATAATACATTAATAACTATGTTTAAATTTTTAATTTTTAAACATTAAAATTTATTCTGCTATTTATTTTGCTATCTACAAAAAATATTTATTCATTTACTTTTTACTATTTTTGTTTAAAAACAAATGATAATTCTTTCTTTATGAAACAACAAATAAGAACTACTAATAAGAACTCTGTAAGACTGTAACTACTCATAACTACTCTGTAATCTGTAACTTACTATTTAAGTGCTCAAATTAAAAATTTAAAAAAAAAATTTTGCTAAGAATAGATATTTGATTACTAAGTTGTTCTAAACTGTTCTAAAAGACTTCAGTACAAAAAAGGTCAACTTCTTTTGGGCAAAAAAGTTCAATTAATGGAATACAAGGGATACAAAAAAACTTACTTACTCCAGATTGTTCAGAACTATCTGGAACAGGTTACTGAATAACCCTAATATTCTACTATTTTTCAATTGAAGTATGTATTTTAAATTTTAGTTTAGTTATTGACCGTCAGATAGTCTTTTATGTAGATTTTAATAAATATATAATTTAACTATTAGTTTCCTTTTACAATAAATTGTCAGTTTTATCATAAAGTTATAAGGTTATAATAATATACATATACAATGTATGCGATGCGAAATAAAAAGTTTATATTGTTTATTTAAATGAAAAAGGTACCTATTTAAAAATTAAATTAATTTTGCTAATAGAAAGGGGGGAATAAAACGAAAGGAAAAAAGTGATGAAAGTTGACCTGTGTGGAAGTAGGCATTATTTTACTATTTTTCAACTGAAGTATGTACTTTAAATTTTAGTTTGGTTATTGACCGTCAAATGGTTTTTTATGTAGATTTTAATAAATATATAATTTTATTCTTAGTTTTCTTTTAAAATAAATTGTCAGTTTTATCATAAAGTTATAATAATAAACATATGTATGCGAAATAAAAAGTTTATATTGTTTATTTAAATGAAAAAGTTACCTATTTAAAAAAAATTATTTTATTACTTATTTTTTAGTCATTAATTAAATGTTGTTTCTTTTTTATTTAAATCAAATATAAAATTTATAAAATAAATTTGAACAATAAAATGTTAACATAGGTTCGATAAACATAACATTTCACCAATATACTAATAAGACTTCCTAACCAAAATACATTTCAAAATATACAGCATACAAAAAAAAGTTTATTAGAAAAGCATTATTTGAATTTAAAATTTAATAATATAAAAAAATATTGTTTTTTGTTATTAATTATGTTATATTATAAAAATTAATATTATAATACATAATAATAAAAAAAAAAAAATTGAATTAATAGAGAATCGAACTCACAAAAATTTGTGATATTAAAACCTATATTAATAATATTAGCCTACTAATTAATTTTTTTCCTACTAAAAGTGCAAAAAACCAAATGCGATAAATAAAAAATAAATAAAAAGAACTTGAAGCACACGAAAAACCACGAAAAGTGTGCCTTTAAAATCGTGCTCTTGTGTATTATAACATAGATAAAATAAAAATTGATTTTGATCGCCACAGCCTGCATCATCGCCGATAGATTGTATGAAAAAAAAAACAAAGCATACGAAGAACCACGAATAGTGTGCCTTCACTAATCGGGCTCTTGTGTATTATAATATAGATATGTACTGCTTTATACACAGATATTGTATGATATTATTAGATAAAGATTTATTAAGCTTATATCTAAATTTGTTAATTTATTCATTTAGAGTTCTCCAATTAGGGACATTGAATGTAACGTTAATCCAAATTATGTGATTCACTTAGTTTATAGGTTGTTTGTTATGTGAAAATATTTCTAATTTGTAACTATTATGAAAATAAAAAAAAAATGTGTATCATTAATACTATACTAGCTTTATAACCCGTATGTTTATATCACTTTTTATTTATTTTTATTTATGTTTATATTGGCCTAACACTAATCTTTTTTTTTTTTATATAACAGAAAAAGAAGTACCATACCAACAAATTTGTATAAAATGTTTGTATTTTTGTATCGTATACTCGTACTCACTTCCATTTAGTTATAATTCGTTAGTTGGTTCCATTTAGTATAAATTATACCGTATTAGCGTTATTGTGGCCTCTGGGAGAGCAAATTTAAAAATGGGATCTCATTTTCATATAAATTTTGTCTTTTGTATACTGTATAGGGATCTTATTTTGCTATATGAATAAAATGTTATTATGGTATTGTGTTATTTTTAAAAAATATTCATAATTTATATATTCAAAATTTTGTATCTAAATTGGTAAAATTTACAAAAAATACAAAAACATTTTCATCAATAATTTTCAATTTAAAAAAAACAATGTTTTATTATCCGACGTAGAAGTAGAGTTTATTATCCTACTCTACTTCTATCAAGTTCTATTGATTGAACAGTGAACGTGAACAGTGAAGTGAACAGTGAACACTTAACACTGAAAATAAAATAATATTTTTGGAATGGAGCATGCAGAACATACAGAATACAGATACAGCAAATAATAAAAAAAAAACAAAAAAAAAACAAAAATAATTTTTTTTGTGTGAAGTGAGTTACGCACACAATAATGACAAAAATAAAAGGTAGAAGCAATAAAGTAGTATAATGTATAATATTATACAATACAAATATGCTGATACACATGTATATTATTGTGTATAATTTTAAGTAATAAGAATAACCTTTGAGTGAATTATGTTTTTTTTTGTGTTAAATGCTGTTTGCCTTTTGGTTATTATACCATATTAAACTATTGATTAAATTTCTATTAGTCTTTATTATTATAAATCAAAAAAATTGTTTGTTTTATTTATATTATTATTATTATTTTTTTTTCCTTATTATTTGCGAAGAAGACTAACATTAAATTAAAAAAATATAGTTCATGCAATCAATTTTTCCTGCAAAGGTTCAGCATGGTAGACAGGGGTTAAAAAAAAGCACCAAAGCAATTTGTATACATATGCATTTGTATACATATGCAATTTGTATATGTGTTGGAGCGTTCCGTCGAACTTACAAATATCCAGATAAATGCAGAATAATATTTAATACTACTATATATATTATCAGCTAATTGGCTTTATCAAAAGCATAATTACTGCAATTTATTTAAGTTATTACGAAATTCAGTTCCCAGCACTTTTTTTTTTATTAAATTTCAATATTTTAAGAATAATGAAAAAAAATCCATTTTAACATTCTAGCCCGAAAAGGGACTCGAATCCGAGACCCTCTGATTAAAATTCAAATGGCATTACCATATAGGTTGGCGTAGAAGTTCAATTTGAATTGTGGTGCCATTAGAAGAAAAACAAGAACATTCAGAGAGAAATGAAACTTTATTTTTTTTTTCCCCTCACTTAACCAAATTGGGTATAATTCTTCATTTTTCTGTCTCATATTTATAAGTACGAAAAGGATATTTCCACCAGTTAAAAAAAAGACATCACTCCCAAAGACATCATTTTTGCTTTATAGCAACAGAAATCAACATGTTATTATCCGTATCAAAAGCAAAAACTATACTGTAGCCAAGGAATCAATCTGGCTTAATCTAGTTGTTAATAAGAGATAAAGGAATAAATAAATTATATAATTTTCATACCTTGTAATTGAAATACTATATGCAAATCGAAATAACAGGTTTGAAAAGCAGTTGAGTTAAAATACTATCTTGATGTTTAAACAACCTAATTTATCACTCAAAATATTGGATCAGAAAAGTACGCAATGTTATTACTACAGAAATGAGAATACTTAGAAATATTCCCAGATAAGTCATTAGAGGCACTCGATGTTAAACAATAAACTCAGCTTGTAACAGCCGTATAAATAAGGCAAGAAGAACATTTGGCAGCCTAATGAAGATATGGCGGAGCAACCAAATATCGAGAACAACAAAGCTAACAACATTCAGAGCATGTGTTAAGTCAACATTAATATATGGCAGTGAAACATGGCTCACTTTGGTCAGAATCAAACAGAAGCTACAAGTATTCATCAACAAGTGCTCGAGAATTATATGCAGAATATTCTGGCTGGCAAGAATTAGCAACGAGGATTTATGGATGATAACTGGAGAAGAACCGATCAACATGCAGATAAATAGGAAAAAATGGAAATTGATAGGTCATACACTAAGGAAATCTAAAGAATTTTGGAGCCGTAGATGGCTTTCGACGGAATGGAAATTTGTTGATAGACCGCGAAAGTTACAAAAATCTATCTTAAACATAATAACGAACAATTTACAAAGAGAAAAGTAAAATAAATTAAACTTAACAAAAAGAACCGAAAAAAAAAATATATATATATATATATAAAAAAATATATAAATTAAATTTTTTGGCCCACGTACCACTTACTTATACCTATGATGCTATGATCATTATCATAACAACAACAAACAAAAAACAAAAAAAGATATGTAGACACATATGCATATTGTGTATAATTTTAAGTTATATGTTGGCATATAAACAATGGTCAATGTGTAGCAACTTGTTTTATAGATTTTGAAAAGGCATTCGATACTATTTGGCTTGATGGTATTATATACAAACTACTCAAATATAAATATCCTCCACATCTAGTATACTTAATCAACAATATGTTACTCAACAAATCTTTTAGAGTATCCTTCCTCAATAAGAATATATCTAAAGAATTCCAATTGACTAATGGCCTGCAGCAAGGTACAGGTAACTCGCCAATACTATTCAATATATATGTAAGTGACTTGCTTGATTCTCTAAGTAAAAGCTCAGAGCATAATCACAGCATTGCATTTGCGGACGATTTAACAATTTATACAGCAAATTTCAATTTGAAAGTTGCCCAGTATAACCTACAGCAGACATTCAATAAAATAGTTGCATATAGTACACGCTGGAATCTAAAAATTAACTATAAAAAATGCGAAACTGTCTTATTTAGAAACACAATAAATAAGTCAAATAGCACAATAAAAAGAAACTGGAGAAAGTTCTACTTGAAAGCCCCAGATGGAACTAAAATACCGAATTCCAACAGATTTAAGTACTTAGGAGTTTCATACACCAATTTATTCAAATTCAACGACCATGTTAAAGACCAAATATCAAAAGCAAAAAAAGTCTTAATGGCTCTGAAAAGGTTATTTTTTCTAAAATCCGGTGTAGCAAAGTCAAGTTACTTTGCTACAAGTCCTTAATTAGGCCCATATTAACATATGGTTGTCCTATATGGTTTAACATAAGTGCTTCTACTATGGAAAACCTAAGGCTATTTGAACGGAAGTGCATACGCGCATGCACAAACCTGAATAGAAAACCAACATCTAACTACACACATTATTTCTCCAACAAAACAATTTACGAAAATGCAAAAATAATAAGAATCGATAATTTTATCATACGTACTCACATTCAAAGAAGTATTACATCAACAGAAAATTCACTAATAAGTCACCCATGGTATGAATCAGATCAATACGTATTAAGTACACTCGATTCGGGATTCATTCCACCAGAGGCATTTGTGTTTCTAGACAAACATAATTATATAGAAAATGGTACCTATGTACCTATTATTTATCACTATAAAAGGCACGCATCAAATAAAAAGCTTCCACTAGACTTAAACACTGCTAATTTAAACAATTGTGAAATATTCGTATTTGATAAATTTATGCCTAATTCTGCACAATTAATAAACAAAAATCCTTATTTTTGGAAATGAGTAGGTTAAGCTAGAATAGAATAGAGTAGTTAGTTTAAGTCTAGTTTGTAATATTTAGGTTAAGATTAGTGTAAGTTAATTATAAAATGTAAAAATAAAAAAATTGGTTTTTAGCCGCAATTTTTTTCCAATACTGTACATAGAATAATTTAAGTTTAAACTAAAAAAAAAAAAATTAAAATAGATAATGTAATATTAACAAATCATTATTAAATTTAAATGGGAGAACTGGTATTTAAACTAGTCATGTACATTGTAATAATTATAAGATGAATTTCGTTTTGTTTTGTTTAGAATTAAGAAATTATAATAAAAGCAAAAATAAAGAGAACATTTAGAAAAAAAAAAAAAAATGTATAATTTTAAGTAATAAGAATAACCTTTAAGTGCATTATATTTTTTTTTGTGTTAAATGCTGTTTGCCTTTTGGTTGACTGTTTACTATTTGGTTATATTAAACTATTGATAAAATTTATATTAGCCCTTATTATTATAACTCAAAAAAATTGTTTGTTTTATTTATATTATTATTATTATTTTTTATTTTTCCATTATTTATTGTCGAAGAAGACTAACATTAAATTAAAAAAATATATTTCAAGTAATGGTATTTTTTCCTGCAAAGGTTCAGCATGGTAGAGAGGGGTTAAAAAAAGAGCACCAAGCAATTTGTATACATATTGCAATTTGTATATGTGTTGGAGTATTCCATCGGACTAACAACATCCAAATAAATGCAGAAAATAATATATATAATTAAATATGGTGCCATTTATATTTTTATTGTACTTTGTCATATAAAATTGAAAATTCTCTTAACAAATTCAAATGAAGACTTTATTAATGAGCCTTTTTCTATTTTCTTAACTTATTCGTAATTATAGGAAAACATTTTGAACATTTTATTTTTTGTTTTATGCTTTTGAAATGAATACAGGATTTCTGAACACATTTTGTTGTAGACAACGAAGATGTGTTAATTAAAAAGCTCGAATTGTAGAGAAATATTTTCGATTTTGTTGACTTAAAATTATGACCAATATTTTTTCAAATTTATTATTATTATTTAAGAAACTTTCAATACCGTTCGACGGTATCAAAATACAAAAAAAAAAAAAAATATGAGAAAGAAAAATAAAAAAAATAAATTACCTATAATATTAAAGCTTAGCGATTTTAAGACCGATAATAAATTACTATTTTTCATTTTCTTTTATTATTGTTTTCTTTTTTAAATTCAATTCGATTCGATTCCTTATTTTATTTCTAAAAATGGGAACAACAACTAAACATCTCAATCCAATAACAAAAAAAAATTTAGTCACGAATTTTCCTTCTCTTTTCATCTACACCCTACCTATGTGACTCCATGTAAAAAAAAATATTATACAAGAGTATTATCGAAAAAGAAAAATAATAGAACCATTTATTTGCCTCAGCATCATCAACATACCACACCGTATAGTGAACATATTTTTTGGTACCTTTATTATTATTGGAAAGTAAAAATGTCATTAAATTAACTGTCAAATTTAGATCAATAAGAAAGTAATTTTTTCTACAATAGATTCCAGAAATGAACACTGTGTTTTTTTTCTTGTTTTTATGGTATTATACCGTTAAATTGGAAAGGAAAATATTGCTTTGAAACTGTTATATTTCCTTGAAAAATTCTCCTGTTTTTATTTTATTGTTATTTTTTCTATTTTGATAGGATTTATACATTAAACTGTTAAGTCAAAGTGGTATCGCGAAATTGCCACTAGAGAAAGCTAACACATAACATGAGTAACATATACTGAAAAAAAAAAAAATGAAGTGATGACAGCTGACGCAGAAAAGAGCTTCTCAAGGCTAACAGAAAAATGTGTAAAAAATGGAATAAGAAAATATTTATTTCTTTTGAACATGATGAAGTACAGAACATATAAAATTGGTACCTGTGAAAAACAGGTTTTTTCCATTTGTATGTTTTTATTTTTTTTTCTTTCAGAAAAAATGCAAAAATATAAATAAATCCTTTAGAAGTTATGATGAAATACAGAGAAAGGAATTTTACTCCCCGCGTAAAAGAAAATTACTTTCTTTATAAAAGTGAACACAGAATAAAAACAACAAACAAATGAAGGACACATTTTTTTCAGGCTGTTATTTATCGTTGCAATTTGTATCCTGTCAAGTATACTCTTAAGGATTTAATACCATATTCGAAAAGAAAACTAAATATTGTGTATAATATTTTTTGTTTTTTTAATATATATGTGTGAGTCTGTATCCCTATATAAATGAGTATGTATATAATTTACCTTAGAAAACATTTTTAAGAAAAATATTAATGAATACGTCCATACACACGTAAATTAATACATGTTTGAAATTAAAAATCACTAAATGAAATATTTCCTGTAGTTTACTACAGAAGCAAAAAAAAAAATAATAAGAAAAAATTAAAAATCTTTGATTTTGACAGTTAATAAATTTTGCAATTTAAGAATTTTAAGCATAATTAAATATGACATTTGATATTAATTGACAATTTTATTATTATTTTAACTTTATAGTATTTTATGATTTTAAATTAATTCCTTTGGAATTTTGTTATTAGTTTCAACACAGTTAATGTGTATTGACTTTTGTGTTTAGTTTTTTTCATAAATGTTTTTTCCATTTTTGTAGATTATAGTTTCCGTATCTGTTTTATACAGTAAAATATATTTAAAACATATATTACATTGTCTGGCAACTTCCGAACTATAATTTAATGTTAAAACAAAAATTATTCCAGAAATACTTCACTGAGATATCGTGTCAGACCGATACTCCGTCCAATGCAAGTTGGGAGAGTAGCATGGTTAGAGAACTAAACCTTGAGCTAACTAAAGAACACGATCACCTTTAGACTTATGATTCAAAACTGAATGACAGAGTGAGGGATGGAGTCTGCTCTAAAACCAGAAAAACCTAAATATTAGATTACCCTTCAGTCTACCAAAACATTGCAATGTGTTTCAGACGGAGTGGATGGCAATTAAGAAAGCTTCAGACTAGCTGACATCCAGCTTATTATCTGATAAAAATATCTGTATACTCATAGACAGTGAGGCTGCAATTAAAGCATTAGAATCGGTAACTATCAACTTAAAAGCCATGTTGACCTTGTCGCAGTTCTCTGAACGAACTAGTGGATCGGTTCAACATATGACTACGATATAGGCTAGGACACAGTGCAAGTGCAATGCAGATCAATTACTAGAGAGGTCAATTACTAGGAGCAGATCAATTACTAAAATTTCAGTTGGTCAGGTAGACCAAACTACAACATCAACAAGCATATCTGGCCTATTCTGAATCTGAAACGCTCCCTTAATCTAATAAATTTTCAAAGGTGTGACATTTAGTAGCGATCATTGCGGATCATGGGACTTAGACTCCCTTCACACGACTTTAGCTGAACGTGTAAAGAGAAGAAGGAAGATGAGATTCTCCAACACTTTATCTGTTCCTGCCCGGTCTTTATTATAAAAGTAAGCCCATCTTGGAGAATTCTTTCTGGACTTGCTGGGTGACCTTAAAAGCACTAATATCAAACGCCTTCATCGCTTTTTAAAATTCAGAATTTTAAGGGAGGAAAGTTTCCGTGGAACTACAAAGTACCCTACTGGAGGAAGTATGTCGGCCTACCGTCGACAGCCATTACTACCTACCTACCTATCTAACACACTAGACCTAACTAGCCTTACTGAAGTTAACTTAATTAATTGTCAAACTTATGTACGCTCTGTATGGGTTTGCATATAATTAATTAAGCGAACTTAAGTTAAGTTTCAGTTTCGTTTAAAAAAATTTTCGTTAAACTTAAGATGTTACGATCTAGTTCGTATGTTACATAAAATGATATTTGATTTGTGGATAAATATCAGTATAACTATAATTCAAAATCTTTTAAAGAGTCAAATCAAATAAAGTTTTACCAGGCGTAACTTAAGTTGGCTAGTTACTTTTAAGTAGCTTTAAATTTTGACGTAAGTTTAACGAAAAGTAATTAGTTTAACTTAAGTACAGCTAGTCACTTTACTAATGACAACTGTCAGTCTCGCATTGAATGTTACATAATAGACACGTATATAAAATAAATATAAAAAATATAAAACAAGTGTATTTTATTAGTAAATATATATAGTATATGTAATATATATATATGTAATGTATACATATAGCCACACCGAGTTGTAACAGTATCTCTTACCAAAGTAGACATACCTACTATTAAAACGAATTACCAGTGTGATATTTTACTGCTGCCACAGAGCTTTTTAATATGACTTGAATGAATTTATTTTACAAATAGAAAGAAAAGAACAGCTATGTTGGTATTTGAGAATACCCACATAATGGTTAATTTTTTTTTTTTTTGTACATACCAAAATATTATAACCTCTACCATAATAGACTAAAAAAATTACAGTTGTCGTATGTGACGATAAATATAAAATTTTGGTATCATATTAGATATTTTTTTTGAATAATTCCGCCTAGGAAAAAATCTAGTACGAAAATTTTGACATTACATGAGAAAATTATTTTATTTTCAATCGTGTTCAATTATTAGGCGACAAATAAATAATTATAAGTAATATTATAAGTAATATTATATAATTACTTGTATGGTTATAGCTAGCTTATAAATAATTTTGTGCTGGTAGGTATTATTAAAAGTAAATTCTTGTTAACCCTTTGAGATCCACTAAAAATTTTTAGATTAGTTTTACACAACTAAGCAAACCCTATAGAACAATGAATTGGTACTTTTGTGTTCATCGAAACACCAATTATTACGCAGAAAAGCACTTCATCACATCCCACAATTACTTAATATGGGTCTGAAAGTGTTAAGTTCTGTAAATAAAAATTAAAATATTGGTTTTTTGTTGTACCTAAATACAAAATTAAAATTTTGAAAATAATAAAACTTGAACCCTTATAAATAAATTATTTATAGGTATATGTAATTATTTCACTTTTTAATATATTAATTTTATTAATTTGGTTAATAAAATTCAAAAATTGCAATCCAGAAGGTAAACCAATACCGAATTTGTACTAAATAGTACTAATATATAAGTGCTGTCGGTTCAATTAATTGTTCCATCGTATATTATGTCTATTATAATACCAATTTCATATTCAAGTGACACGATTATTCCCATGTGAATTGCATCGCCTAGTCTATTATGATAGGGTTTTATATAAGAACCTTTTATAAAATCTGGAACGATCTCCACCCTAGCTATAATAACTGCAACACGTACAGAAAACAATTGATTAAATGTTAAAATAAAATAAATAAGCTGGAAGTAAAAGCATTCAGAAGAAACAACAATATTGGTAAATTATTGGTATTAGCTTAAGATCAAAATACAATGCAGAAGAAGAAGAATGAGTTGATAAAAATTATTTGTCAAAGCTTAACTTTGAGTTTTATTTGTAGCTATATTTATAGCTATATTTGATTACCTCGGACCATGTAATATACAATATAGAAATACGTGATTATTGAAAGCAACATTCGTATATAGAAGTATGTAATAATACATTAAATCAAAACCAGCAAATGTGACATACAAAAGAACAGAAATGCGAGCCGTTGAGGAACAAAAAGCTATACAGAATATGAAGTTGAACCCGCATTAGACGAAAAACATAAAGAGGAACCAATAGTTAGGTATTTAAATTTGTTGTATTATTATTTGATATAGTGAGTCTTGTACAACTTGGCAAATATATTTTGACCCCCTGATTTTCATTAATTAATTAGTCTAGTTTATATAGCTTCTAATTATCCAAAAATAAGTTTTAAATTTTACTGAAATTTTAATATAATATCTATTGTAAATTTATCAGAAATTATTTATGTGCCATTTAAAATAGATATTATTTTATTTAATAAATATATATAATTTACAATCATAACGTGTTGTATTAAAATTTAAAATAAATAAAATGTTAAAAAATAAAAATAGAAACAGATTCATTATTCCCCCAGCTCAAAAAATATGACGACGATGATTAAGTTTGCGTTAATAATTTTCACATTTACATCCATTTTATTATTATTTTAGGAGTGTGTGTGTGTGTGTGTGTTTGTATATACATTTATTTATTAAAGATTTTTTTTTTACATGTATATGTGCATTTTTGTTGTTATGTTGTTATTTACGATGAATGAAAGAAACAAGTGAATAAAGGCGGAAATATTATGCGTGCATTGAATATTCAATAAATAATACCATCATTATCACCAATAATAGTAGCAGCAGCAGTGGCAGAAAAAAATTTATAACAGCAACAATTCATATTACATAATGTACAATATAGATAAATAAGTATATTAGGGTGTTCCTTATTTGAGTGAAAAAACATGATAAACAGCAAATAATATAATATTATTAAATAAAATTTATTTTACGTATTTTTATTGTTAAAAGGTTAAGTGAAAATATTCGGGAGTCATCTTTATTTATATCGACTCGATAGGAGTGCATTAAAAAAAATTTATTCCAGCGATACGATAAGCATTAACTTAAATTGCGGAAAATATTTAATTTATATCTACTACTCGTCTGCTTTTTTGAAATCTTGCAATCGAAGAAAAGTTGTATGTTTCAAAGAGAAGGTAGGTTTAAGTATTTAAAAAAAACGTGAGAGACAATGAATGCTAACTACGAAAATTTATGTAGTTATTAGTTAATAGCAATTTTAATTACATTTATATAATTGTGAAATTTTCTACATTTTAGTGCTAAATCTAATTAGAGTTTTCCAAACACCAATCAAGTTTGTTATAATCAATTTATCATTATCAGGTCTTTTATAATAATTCTAGTAAAGCTACGCGACGTTGTCCCGATAAATTGAAAAAAAAATTGGCTTCTCAAAAATACTCTAATATTTTTTTTTCACTACGTTTTTAAACTATACTCTTATTAAAATTATTTCTTTGTAAACTATCTAAAATATGAAGACCATCAACTTCAGGTTTGTAAACACTATTTGGGATTTTTTGCTACTGATAGAGTATAAACAAACACGTTCCTGGCTATTTTGGTATTCTTGAAATAAAGATAAGTTCGCCTTTTCCACAATCAATTTGAATTTATGCTTCAATGAAATGAGGATGCAAAGTACTTATTATTAATGTAGTACCATAGTTTTGCCTGCTTCAAATTTTGTGGAAGCTACTTTTAATTCAAATTGATGAGGAGGAAACCGTGTCAAATGCAATGAATAAAGAAACTCTGTTCGGTAGTACAACAGTTCATTTTTATTGATAACTGTATTTATCTGATCTACATTATTTGTATACATGGACCCCCTGGAAAAATCTGCAGTATTTTCTGATTAATAAAACGAATTGTAACATTTTTTGTAGCTAATTCACATAGCATTTTCACATAGCCATGTAAAATTTTTATACTGATTCCTAAAATTCGAAAATACTTTTTCAGTCAATTTTTCAATACTTTGTATGGTTGTAGTGATAACCCTTCTGAAATTTGGCCATCACGAAGCTGTGTTTAATTCATTAGGTTATTGCATATGTTATTTATACGAAGTCGGTAATTGTCGTATTTCTTTATTTTTGAAAGGGTATCTAAATATAAATTTTTATGTCTGTAACACAGTTAATTTTTTAAAGGTTCCTGATGGGTGCGAACCAGTTCAAATTTTCGAAATTGGCAACAATCGTTTTTTTTATTTGTGAAAAAGTATCTAAGTGTAAATGTTCGGGGTAAATATGGTAAATATGGAAACAGTAAATACAGGTGTAACACAATTGGTTTTTGAAATATTTCTGAGAGGTCATATGAGTTGTACAGCATCGACCGGATCCGGTTCAAATTTTCGATTTTTTTATTTTTCAAAGGGTACGCAAGGGTAAATTTTCAGACCTGTAACACTTTTGATTATTGAAGCATCTCTGATAGGTTAGGCTAGGAGTTTTATGGCAGCTAACCAATAGATCTTTTCGATTGACTCCTCATTAATGAAATATTAAACCACTTTTTGCAATGTTTTGTACTTTATCATTATGTTTTCGAATTAATTTTATGATCAAATTTTTAATTATGTTTACCTCATTATACAAGTATTTATTAGAATAGTAATGCTTGTATTCGTAGTCGGCCTTTCTATATATATCAGTACAAGCTTTTATGTACTTTTTTTTTCAAATTTACGAATATTTCCCATTGAAATTTCAATAATGTTATACTATATTGATGCATGATATGCAAGCTTTGGTCTTATTAATAGTTGGTACTTGATAATATATTATTTTAAGTCTTTTACTAATGATTTAATAGAAAAAAAGTTTTTTTGAGAACATGAAAGCTTTGTTACATTTTGCTATACTATAATTGAGTTGCTCTATATAATTTAAGTTAAGATGAAGTTGTTCTCCGAGGTTTTTAACTACTTTTTTATTGGTTAAGATGACATTTTTTCCTATTTTATTGTCATATCATTCATAGTGTTTTTTGATCCCTACGCCATAGTCTTACGAAACCGTGTAACAAAACAAAATTGTCCCGCATTTGTTGTTGTTGATATATCAGAATCTATACTTTGCAGTAGTCGCGAGTAACATTAAATAATTTTTGTACTGTGTTTGTGGTTTGTGATGCAATCTACTGAACAATTGACAGAGTAGAATATACTATCATCGGCAAGTGCCAATGCATACCTAATTATTTCCTTTAACTCGGTCTAGTAAGGTCAATAATTCTGGCAAATATATTAAAAAAAGTAATTTTGTGCTTTGACTGTACCTTGTAACAGAAAACTATCGATGTAGTTAATCTATAGTTTTTATATGCTGTAGTTTTCTATGTAATAGTTTTTTTTTAACAGAGAGAGCAAGCAAATTTAATTCAATTTAAAAATTTAAAAATAAGGGACACGCTAATTTACGCAACTTATTAATATTGTTGTATTGTATTTCATTTTTTTGGTTATGTTTTGTTTTTTTATTTTTGCCCACGAAAAAATTTATTTTTATTAATAGTCTAAACGTTTTTCCATCTTTCGATTTCCTTTTTGACTGCTTTTTCAGGACTATATTTTGTTCCTTTTTTTTATTTTTTCACTTGTATTTATTTTACACGTATCTTAAAATTGCTACAAAAATATTTTCGTAATATTAAAAAGTTTTTCCATTCGAGTGTAAATTGTTTTGTTTTTCTTAAATTTTTTTTTTTACTAAAATATAAAATGATTCGAATGTATATAATGTGTGTAGTTTAAGTCCTGTAATTTTAAATTTTTAAAGAAAAATATATTCGTTTTTCTTTCTTTTTGCTGGAAATGATAATATGATACCATTTTAACACTTTCAATATAATTTTTTTTTTTTTTTTTGTTGAATCGATTGAACATAATAATAATATTATATTATATACATGTATATAATATTTATATAATATCGTCCCCGCAATGACAAACTATCGAATCTGCAAAATCAGCGAATTTGAGCTGACATCGTAGTTTTACATGTTTTTTTAAGTTCTTTACTGTGACAAAGCCCGAATCTCTATCTTGTCTCTAAATCGATGTAATTGCCTGTTGTAATTTGGCGAAAGTACATATCTAACATTTATCACTACAACAAACTATCAAATGTGCTTTTGGGTTAATTTACTTTTGTCATTATTTTTTAAAATGCTAATTTTCACTTTGAAAAAGTAGCGAAAGTGTCAGATTAGTGTCTTTGTCGTTGTGAATTTTTAATTTAAACTTAAAATTTACTTAATCTACACTCAGTAAAGTGACGAATCTTTCAATAATTATAATATTTCTACAATAATCCCTATTTATGCATAATAAATAGCTATTATTATTTCTTTGACCTTATTTATGTATTTAAAAATTGTTTTAAATGTTTAATTGATTTTAAATAGAGAACCAGAATGAAAAGATTTTGTTACAGCATGAAAAATGTCACGTTAAAAATTGTGATTTGCAAAGAATAATGAACATTATAAATAGATGTTGTGGGTGTTCTTTCGGTATTCAGTTTATAAAATTGAATTGTGATCGATTGTGATCGAGTTATAATTAAATGTCAAGTGAAAATTTATAAATTTTAAACGTTTGAGTGAAATTTATTCCGATTATTTATTAATTTTAGAAATTTTTATTCATTAAGTTTACCAAATTCAGGTAACGAAAAAATTATTATTAATTAAAAATCGAAAGTACCTGTAAGGTTATAATGTAAGGTTGCAATAAATGATATGTAACATATATAATAAAAAACAAAAAACAGGTTGTCAGTTATAGAAAAATACCAACTTGACATTCACATAAAATGAAAAGAAGCTGCTCGTAACTTAAAAAATATTCAAAAGGAAAAGACTCAAAAAGATAATACACTTTTGGCGTTTGAATTTGATTTACAAGCCGTTTTGATTACCCCTAAGGGAGCTACTAGTCCATTTTTCTACGTAAAGCTAGCAGTATATGATTTAACAGTATATAATTTAGGGGATGCTTTAGTAAAATGCTTTTTCTGGGATGAGACCGAAGGAAAAAATTGAAGCATTGAAATTTCTACCAGCATATATAAATATATTATACAGTATCCTAAAGTAGAAACTGTATTTATGATGTCTGATAATTGTGGAGTATACAACAGAAAAATACTAAATTTGTGTGTATGAGTTTAGAGTTAGTTAAGAGACACACAAGTTACGTTAAAATAATAAATCATATATATTTTGAATCAGGACATAGCTTCATACAATGCGATTCAATACATCAAAAAAAATGTATGACGGTAAAATGACTTCCGGTGTGTACTCCAGAAGAATGGGTTCAGCAAATAAGAAATTCACGGAAAAATCCATCTCCGTATAGCGTTTCTTCGCTACCACATACAGATTTTATAGACTATGTATAATTCAGAGAAAGTTTTTTTATAGGAGACGAAAAAAACACATTCCCTTTCAAAATTTTTGTTTGGTTTCAGTATTTGAAGGTCACCCCCGGATAAATTGCATATAAAAACTGATTATGAGCAAGTTTTTATACAATACAATTTAAAGCAAAGGAGAGGTTACCTTTCGAACTTACAACAAATACGAGCCTATTCGATAAGATTTTCAATATCAATGGGATTTAGAAGAACTGTGCGATGAATTGCAAGTTCCAGTCTATCACGTATTTTATGAGAATTTAACGCCCTCTGATTCATTAAGAGATGCTTTTGCAATTACAGATATTTCTGAAGAATCCGATTATGAACAGCTTTAAGATTGAAGCTCTTTCATAAATAAACTTATTTAACTTTTATACTTAATAAAATGAATTGTTATGTTTTGTTTATTATTCGTTATTATAGATAGAAATTTTGATTGTTGTTTTCATTTATTTTTATATAAAATGTTTTGGAATAAAATTTATTTTGTATTTTCTATTCCAATACAAAATAAATTATATTACATTCTATTACTTATACACTTTTTACTAATTTTTTAAATATTAATTTCAAGTTTTTCAAAAATTATATGTAGATTCGCTACTTTATGCAAAAAATTTAACACGCAATTTTTAGGAACTTTGACAAACTAACTACAGCAAACTAACGAAACTGCAATTGCTTTTCGTCTTTTTCGCAAATCTTTGCTTTGCCCAAATATTTTTCACACTTTAAAAATAAATTATTAAACAGTTATTAATAATGAAGCCTATGCAAAAAAAATCAAAGCGAAAAGTATAAAACCTGATTTTACACGAAAGGTTAAAGTTTGTTTTTGTCCTCCTGAAAATTGTAAAATTTACACATTCGCGAGTTTGCCATTGAGGGGACGATATAATAGTATATAAAATTATATATTATTTTTATATTAAAAGTGAAATATTTAATACACTCTCACCAACAAATAAGCGATGTAAGAAAAAATGTAGTCGAATTTGATATTAAATAATTTTTAAGTAAAAATGAATAAAATAAAATTTGAAGTACAACACTATTCGTTTTTCTTTTCATATATTAAAATTCGGACCAAAATTATGAAAATTTAATTTTAATGGATGATTTCAATTAGGTACATATATGTGTTTAATTTAAGATTTTCAGAATTTCGAAATATGTAAATATATTAAGAGCGAATGTAAATATTTGACATTTGTGCGATTTTTATTGCAAAAAGTATAAACAATTATTTATCAATATAATTAATTTGAAATTGGTTTTTTTGTTGATTTTTTTATATTTTATATTACTTCATTCTACTATTTTTCCTATGAGAACTTTGGTTATTCATTTATTTTTTTTAAAAGTTGAGACTTAAAGGTTCCATAAATCGCGGCAATATATTTCGATTAACTGCGTCGCAAAACTTTAAGTATTTCAAAAGTATTATGTCAGTATGGTGATCCAGCAAGGTGTTTGACAAAGCCTTACATCAACAAAGTTGATCTGTCAATTACCACCCAATGGTTCTTAATTAACAAATAATTATATCCTATAGGCAAAAATTGAAAAATGTTTAAGTATCAAATTCTCAGGTTCTGCACAGACCGCTACACAGATTATGACAATCCGATTTAGATGGTACCACTTAGATTTGAATCGGTCATCTATTTATTTTCATTTATTATACTTAACACAAGCATATTACAAAAATATTTCTTAAAATTAGAATAAAAATTAATATTAAAACAACAAACATAATTTTTAATTTAAATATAAAAAAAGAAAAAAGAAATTAGACTATCATAATTTTTAAATATATATTCAATAACTTTTACTTATTTATGACGAAAATAAGAGGTTATGGTAACAAAGAAAATAAGTTAATTTTAAGTTGTTCCTTATTCATAGAAAGATTAATGTTGTCTCTGTACCTGTTAACTAAGAGAAACATTCTGTTAATGGGTTCGAACTTACCATAATTTGTACGATGATGAACAACATTGAATATATTTTCAGAACGAAAACGTGTACTAATATTACGATGATGATTGATCTTATCTTTGATAATTAGTGAATCAATTTTTCCAGAATTAATCATTAAAATAAATACGACGTCAGCAACTATTCTTCTGGATTCAAGAGTGTTTAAGTGTAAAAGTTTTAGTCTGTCTCTGTAAGGTGGTAAACGTATAGGATCAGACCAAGGAAGGTTTCTTAAAGCGAATCTAAGGAACTTCTTTTGAATAGCTTCAATCCTATTGATATGGTCGACGTAGTTAGGTGACCATACTGGGCTAGCATATTCTAGATTTGAGCGAACTAAAGAAGTGAATAGAGATTTAATTACATTACAAGGGTCATTAAATTCTTTTGACCATCTTTTAACAAAGCCTAGTATTGAATTTGCTTTATTGACGATAATGTTGAAATGTTGTTTAAATGATAATTTATCATCGAACATGACCCCGAGATCATTAAAACAACTAACTCTCTTGATAATCTTGTTATCAAGGGTATAATTCGAAATTATCGGAGAAGTCCGACGAGTGTAACTGATTTGAGCACATTTCTCCACGTTCAATTTTAATCCATTGACGTCACACCAGTTTAAGAACAAATTAAGATCTTCTTGAAGTAAAGTAACTTCATTAGGTGACTTAATTGCCTTAAAGATTTTGACATCATCAGCATATATGGATACGCTGCTATTTCTCAAAATTGTTGTTACATCATTAATAGATAAAATGAACAGTAGTGGTCCTAAGTGACTGCCCTGCGGAACTCCAGAATTAGCATTGTATGGATCAGAAATAATAGATCTAAAAAGTACATTATATGTTCGGTCAACTAGGTACGATTGAATCCAATTTATGAATGTTGGTGGAAAATTAAGGTTAGCAAGCTTCTTAGTAATAACATTGTGTGGTAGAATATCAAACGCTTTACTCATATCAGTGTATATTACATCAGTTTGAAAACCAGCTTCCATTGTGTTGCAAAAAGAAGAGCAACATTCTACTAAGTTAGTAACAGTTGACCTATTTTTCATAAAACCATGTTGGCAAGAAGATAAAATGTTTGAACAGGTTTCATATATAGAATCATAAACTATCTTTTCAAAAACTTTTGGGATACAAGATAATTTAGCAATAGGCCTGTAGTTAGTAATCATGTTTCTGGACTCTTTTTTGTGCACTGGTCTGATAAACGACTTTTTCCAGTAGTTTGGGAATATGCCAGGGAATATGTTTGGGAATATCTATTGAGGCTATACTGAAAATAATTCTTCTAAAAACTTTTTGAAATACTTTGTTTATTAAATCTGAACCAAATGTTGGAAACTTATTTAACTACATGATTGTGTCAACAAACATTTCGAAAAATGCTAATCATTATTATTTAATCAGTAAATTTAAAAAAAAAACGATACAAATATCTAAACCATTTCTATATTTATCTTAACCAAGCGTTTTTCATTATTATTCTTTTAAATGGTAGATATTTAAAAGGAGACGTAGCGAAATTAAATTTTTTTTTCCAAATTTCTTAATTTCCAATTAGAAGGTTCAATTTAAAATTATTTCACTCCATTTATAAGTCAATTTCACCTAAAAAATTTGAATTTATCAAATTGGCGCAATACCCCCAGCCCCAGAATTAAATTTAAATTAAGTTATTTTGTTTAAATAAATTATTACGTATGCGGTTGTTGTCTTAAATAAATCAATAAAAAAATTAAAATATAGTACCAAGGATAAGTTCAGATGATGGAAGACAATTCATAACGAAATTTAGTACGTGATTATTTATCAAACTTCTTCGAATTTCGAACACCGGGCGAATACGAGTTGCTTATTAATGAATAAAAATGAAAATTTTTAAATGCTAAAATATTTGTATTTGGTTTGCAGTTGGCCTTGTATTTTCATATTTTTTAAGTAATTTTAATAGGTATGATTCTATACTTATGTCTACTAAAATTGCATAATTTTTTGATTCTGGGGCAATAAGTAATAACCACTTAAGTACACCTAATTGTTTCATATATTTTTAATGCATTTAATAACCCTTTCTGAACTTTACGCCCCTCCAAAATTTGGTTCTAACCGGACATTTATTTACAGAGTTACATCTGTTTAAAAACCACTTAACTGCTGAATAAAGAATTCTAGAGCAAAACGCATGCTGGATTAAGTAAGAGGTATAATGAAAAAACATTGTGATTTGATATTAAGCCCGTTGAAGAACAAAATGAATTAGCTAGGTATCACTAATATCAGTTTAAAATCAGCAAGGGAGCTCGAAAGTGCCATTGTATATTTTGGTGACGTGATCAGCGAAGCCTCTATCAGATCAACACCTAGCATAACACAAAGAAAATCATTCTACCCAGTTAATGATAGGATAAAGAAGAAAATAAAAGAAAAAGAAAAAAGGAAATTTAGGAAAAAATGGCAAATTACAAGATCACCAGAAGATAAGAGAATCTTAAACAAAGCTATTAAAGAATTAAAAGAAATACTGAAAGAACAACAAAACAAAGGAATTAATAATTATCTAAGCGAATTAACAGCAACATCTGAAACTAACTACTCCTTATGGAATGCTACAAAAAATTTGAAACAAACGACTCCACATAACCCTCCTATTATGAAAAGCAATGGAACGTGGGCTAGAACAAACAATGAAAAAGCAATATTACTCTCCGAGTTCTTCAAACAAACATTCACAAATGAAAACAACAATACCTGCAGTCTACCGATAACTGATTATGAAAATAATGAAGTCAACATTAAATGGGTAATTACAGAAGAAATAAAATTATGCATCAAAAAGAGAATAAAACATAAAAAATCTCCCGGTTATGATTTACTGACAGGTAAAATAATGAAGGAGCTGTCTGAAAAAGCAATTGAATTTCTAAGAAATATATTCAATGCTATATTTAGGTTGAAAGAATTTCCTAAAGTCTGGAAGGTAGCCCAAGTCATACCAATGCTACATTAAAGTCATACCAATACTACATTCATACCAATACTACATACCATACCAATGCTACATTAAGTCATACCAATGCTACATGAAAAGATGCTACATTAACAACATCGTACCGACCAATTAGTCTCTTGCCTATTCTTTCAAAAATATTCGAAAAACTATTTTTTGATCGACTAGAACCAATATTAGTACAAAAATATCTAATACCGAATCACCAATTTGGATTCCGACGACAACATTCAACAATACAACAAGTCCATAGAGTGATAAATAAAATAGCTATGGACCTGGATGATAAAAAGTTCTGTGTTGGTATCTTCTTAGATGTGGCAAAAGCGTTCGACAAAGTCTGGCACGAAGGCCTACTACATAAACTGAGAAACTTCTTGCCAAAGGGATATTACCTAATTATAAAAAGCTATTTAAGTGATCGTTATTTCTTTGTTAAATACAAGTCTGAATGTTCAAATATAAGTAAAATATAAGCAGGAGTACCACAAGGCAGTGTTTTGGGTCCAGTTTTATATCTCCTGTATACAGCTGATATTCCAATACCAAGAAAACAGAATACACTATTAGCAACATT